>JAPZPB010000104.1:0-97809 GCA_037952635.1 Bryoglossum gracile | reverse complement strand
CCTCTCCTCTCCCCTCCTCTCCACTTCGCCGCTTCTCATCCAGAACAAGAATCAAACCATCGCTTCCTATTCCCAGCTCTGATTTTCCTACCACGCACGTCATCTACGCTTTACTTTGCTTTGCTGAATGCTAATGATGTCCACTCGCCCTATCTCGACCTCGACCTCGACCTCTCATTCCTTCGGTTTCGTTGGAAAACGTTGCACGCTAAGCCATCTCGAGATATTGCTCTCTTTCTGATTCTCGGGCACGTCACAAGGAATTCGTGAATGGTGCAATGTCTCAATCTCGAAAGCTGATAGAAAGAAAGATCAATTGATTGAATCTATGCATGCATAGCTATGTAGAGAGTACGACTAAGAATTGAATCGAATGCCGCAACTAAAATGCAAATGCAGAGTTGCACTTAAACCGGCTACCAGCCAGTAACTCCCAATCCCAGCGCCTATTCCAAGGAAACCAGAATCAACCTCATCTCATATCCATTCAGACCTCGTGAATAATATCGGTCCATTCCTCAGATGCTAGGAGGGAAGAGACGATGCCTAAATATCATACATCTTCCCTCTTGCCTCCAGCGCCGCCTTGATAGCATCACAACTATCCTTCGCATCGCCAAACAGCATTTTCGTCCCGGGCATGTAGAACATCGGATTCGGAACATCCGCATACCCGCTCGCCATACCGCGTTTCATGACGATGACTTGCTTGCTCTTCCAGGCATGCAGGACTGGCATTCCGGCGATGGAGGAGCCGGGTTCGAGGGCGATCGGGTTGACGGTGTCGTTGGCACCGATCACTAGGGTGACGTCGGTGTCGTTGAAGTCATCGTTGATTTCGTCCATTTCAAGGACGACTGGAGGGGTTAGTTTAGTATGAGGCTGAGGAGGGAAGGGGTAGTGAGGGGATCTTACTGTCATATGGGACGCTGGCCTCGGCTAACAGAACATTACATTGTCCGGGCATACGTCCAGCGACAGGATGAATAGCAAAGCGGACGTTGACGCCTTTGTGCTTCAGCATCCTAGTAATATCACTAATGGCGTACTGAGCCTTCGCGACCGCCATTCCATAGCCCACCACAATGATAACAGATTCGGCTGTAGCGAGAGCGTCTGCCGTTTCATCGACCGTGGTTTTTGTTATAGCTCCTTCGATCTTATATTCGCTGTTGTCGGTCGGTGCTATACCGCCGAAGAGAACGTTGGTTATTCCGCGGTTCATGGCTACACACATGATGTACGAAAGGATGGAACCGGAAACCCCTATAAGAGCACCGACTGTGGTAAGGAGTGGGTTGTCCAGCATGAAGCCTTCAGCGACCAGAGCAAACCCAGAGTAGGCGTTGAGAACTGTGATGACGACTGGCATGTCTGCTCCTCCAATAGCAGCGGTAGTGGTGTAGCCCTTCAAGAAACTCAAGACTGCATTACCAGCAAGACAGCCAGCGGCAATCAGGGGAGCACCAGGCGCCATGGCGAGGAAGGTTCCGAAAGTGGCGATGTTGAGACCAAGGAGGGAAGAGTTGAGAGCATGGCGGGGCCCAGGGAGACGGATCGGCTTGGAAGACATGCGAGCTGAAAGTTTGAGGAACGCGACGACGGAACCCGTAAAAGTGACACCACCGATCAGAACCCCCAAATAACCAGCAACTAGATGTAGGGTGGAAATATCTCCGATGTGAGCCATGACACTACCGAAACTAGTCAGGACAGCAGCCAGACCAACGACTGAGTGTAAAGCGGCAACTGTCTGGGGAAGATCAGTGGCAGTTGTTCGTCGACCGATCAAAAGGCCAATCAAACTACCAGTAGCAGCAACGCCACCAAATTGTAGTAGGACAGCAGGAGGGAAGCCAACAGCAGCCAAAGATGCGAGGATACCGGTACCGACTCCTAATATACCAAGAATGTTGCCCTGACGAGCGGTAGCTTGGGAAGCGAGGCCAGAGAGCGATCCAATGCATAGGAGCGAACTTGCAAGATAGCCAGCCTGGACGAGACCAGCCATACCTGTAGCTGCTGCAGCAATGTAACCTCCAGAGAAGAGAACACCGGGAATAGCATAAAGCCATGGATATTCAGGAGGGTCGGTAGGACCTGGAGTTGTCAGTATTGGGACGAGGACAGGGATCAGAAAACATACGCTTGAACATGTCGAGCATGCGCTTGGTGATCACGAAGCCTCCAGAGACATTAACGAAAGCAAGCAAGACCGAGAGAGCGCCAAGGACTTGGGGACCAGTATGGGGAAGCAGCCCTCCACCCATGATGAAGAATCCGCCTACTCCAACCATACCTATATTTCTGTTAGCTAAAGATATCGCTAGAATCACGAAGGATAATTACCAGAAATAGCATTGGTGACACTCATCAAAGGGGAGTGCAACGCGGGAGTAACACCCCAAACAGTTCGATATCCGATGAGTCCAGCCAGGGCAAAGGTAAAGAAGTTGCTCATGAAGATAGGTCCAGTGGCCTTCCCCAAAGCAAGAGCAAGTCCCAGACCACCAGATACCGTAGCCACTTCACGGGAAGCCTTTTGCCATGGTGTAATGGCCACAACCTCGGGTGCCTTGCTGTCTGTTGCGGGGTTGACTGGCCTAGCTGGTGGCGGCGCTGGGCGAGGAGCAGTGGGAACAATGTCGCCTTTGTAGGTAACGATCGAGCCACGGACTACTTCATCCTTCAAGTCAATACCGAACGAGTTCTCAGCTGGGTTCATCGAAAGCAGGAATTTGGTCACGTTGTTCGAGTAAAGTGTCGAAGACTGAGTTGGGAGGCGGGAAGGGAGATCCGTATATCCTAAAAATGTCAATACTCTGTTACTCTATCATTGAGTGTAACCAACCAATAATGGTAACTCCTTCGTGCTCGATCAGCTTCCCTGGAACTGTAGCAACACAGTTGCCGCCATTCTCAGCCGCAAGATCGACAACAACGCTTCCTGGTTTCATCGCAACCAACATCTAAATTCCGATCAGACGAGTTCAAAGGCACATCCATATCCAAACTTACCTCTTCCGTGATGAGCTTTGGGGCAGGCACTCCTGGAATCAAGGCTGTGGTGATCACAATATCTACCTCTCGGCATTGTTCTAAAAAGAGCTTCATTTCGGCAGCAATAAATTCTGGAGACATCTCCTTTGCATAACCACCTGCTCCTGAGCCATCTTCTTCCATTTCAACTTCAACAAATTCGGCTCCGAGAGATTGTACTTGTTCTCGGGTGGCTGGCCGGGTGTCGAATCCACGGACGATGGCTCCCATGCGGCGTGCCTACAATTGTTTACATACAGCCGAGCAGTACAAGGTTAAAATGACTTACTGTAGCTATAGCACTGAGACCTGCAACACCAGCTCCAATAACGAGGACCTTGCATGGTGGGATCTAAACTTTGTGAGAAATGAGAACTAAGAAATCACTTAACTGCTTACCTTTCTGAGATGGCTGTTAGTAGAATCCTTCAATCCAGATTAGAAAAAGCTTACCCTGCCGCAGTTACTTGACCAGTCATGAATCTTCCGAAATGATTAGACGCTTCCAAGACGGCTCTATAACCTGCGATGTTGGCCATCGAACTACCCCACGTGATTAGCCCCGTTTCTCCACTCAATACCCGCGTACAAACCTCAACGCGTCAAAAACTTGTGCTCTCGAGATTCTAGGAATCATATCCATTGCGAAACTTGTCGTCCCACGGTACGCCAATCTCTCCACCGCCCTCGGATTTTGTGCCGGATACAAAAACGAGATAATGGTTGCTCCCTCCTTCAACTGATCCATCTCACTCAACGGACCATCGAAACTCGGCGCGCGAACCTTGAGCAGGATATCACTTTCTGCCCATACGGCCTTACTCTCTCCAAGAGTTACGCCAGCCTTCTCGTAGGCCTGGTCCGTGAATTGTGCCTCCGCTCCTGCACCGCGCTCTACGAGTATGCGCTTGAAGCCCTTCTTGAGTAGAAGAGCAGCATTTTGCGGGGTAATGGCTACGCGACGTTCATTTAAGAACGTCTCGCGGACCACACCAATGGTGAGATCAGAGTATGGAGTCGTAATGACTGGAGGGATGAACCCGGTAGCAGAGGTAGACTCGACAGTCGCATGTCGAACAGGAACAAGAGCTGTAACTTGCAGTCGAGTCTTCTTGCGATCCTCGTTCCATCTCTGCGCAGGGCGGTATAAGGGGCGAACATGGCGAGCTATTTCAAGCCCAGGTCAGTTTCCGGTAGTATATTAACATGGCATAGAACATACCTAGAGCTACGAGACCAGAGCGCTGCTTGAACACATCTGCAGAGCAAATGCCAGCTCGACACTGGCATAGTGCCGGCCGCATTGTCGACGGGGTTATCATGGTCGAAATCCGCGGTTATTTCACGACGACGAGGGCTCGCGGTCAAATCTTGGCATCTGCAACAATCGTGAGCTCGAGTCTTTAAGACCGAGTAGAATATTTCCGAAACAATCACCCGATGTTACGCTAGGGCATCGAAAGTGGAAGCATAAAGGGAAGCAGCCTGGGTGAGAGAGAGTACTCTTGTACGAGAATTTGTGTACGAGAACAACGGCGAAGTGAGGCAGGACAGTAGGTACCTAGGACCAGATCGCAAGCTGTGGTCAATTGCGTGGTACAGTAGAGCCACAGTAGAGCCAGGCGGCTGCTGGCTGGTGTTTGCTAGTGTTTGAGCCTTTTGCCTAGCCCGTCGCTCCTTCGTTCCAACGGAGGCTTGCGACGAGGCAGGGCAGCTGCCATTATTGATTCGTGGGCGGGGGGTTGGGAGGGAGCTCAAATGGGACATGAAGCGTGTGAGTGTGTGAGTGTGAGTGTGAGTGTGTGGGGATTCTGGGGTGCGGGGAAATACAGGCCGAGCTGAAGATCCCAGTTTGTTTCAGTCAACAACAATGGGGAGGAGTCGATTTATATTGGCAGCTTGGCTCGGAGAAATCGCTTGACTGGATCAACAAGGACCACTGTACTGGATGGATGGCTACTTACCACCTGCTTGAAGGGGCAAGTCGTCGAGTACAAAGTAAGACTTCTGGAAGAGAGGGTGTGACGGACGAACATATAAACTCAATCAAGCGGTTTGCAGCGGCAAAGAACCCGGGTATGCAGGTTCGTCAAGCCTGCATCAAGTGTCAGGATGATCTTACCGTTCATGTGTCGGGACTGGTGAAGTCTTGCTTTTTTCCCAGCTTTATCAATCAACACCCTCCTATCGCCTGGGTTTTCAACCGTGGATAGTGGCCTTTCGTATTGAGGGCCGAGCCGATTGGTTTGCACGTGACGGTTTATAATGTGGAGCTGGAGAGAAATCCAAGATACTCCCAGTCCGAAAGAATGGAAAGTTTCTTCTGTTATCCAATAAATAGTTGCGACGAAATGTTTGTAGGCATGAAAGCAACCCAGCAAGTGGGAAGGTACGGTATTCTCCCTTTTCGAACACCAACCGGTCTTGGCTTGTCAACTCGAGCAGAAGTTTTCTCCGTAATAAGGCTCAGGAATAATAGAAGTACACATCTCATCACATACTAAGGTCCGCATTCATTGCAGCATCGTAATAAGACACCCTCCTCAAAATCTGCTCAGGAAGCTGGTGACCCAAATGATATCTCACATCAGTAAACACCCTCTCAGTCTCCCCTCCCAACTTTGCCCAATCCATCATCCGTCTATACTCTGCTCCCCTCGTCTCAGTCTCAGCAGCCAAAAAAACCACCCTATCCAACATCATCTCCGCGTGCTCCTCAACCTGTGCTTCCTCCCACCCCCGACCCCGCCACTCCCTCATGATATCCTTCCTACACTCTTCATTACCAGCAGCGCTTTTCCACGCCCTCACAAAAAAAACCTGCCCTTCTCTCAACTGAAACCACTGCAACCAGCGGTGGCAAACCGGCAATCTCTCCCTCTTCCGAAGTTCCCGGATATACTTTCAATCGTGCCAATGCTCGGGAACTAGTAATATGTCCACCTCGCTCTTCCAGTTGCCGAAGGGTCGGTCTACCGAACTCTCAAACCCCCTAGTAGAGAAAACGCTACGAAGAAACATCTTCAAGATCCCGTAACCCCAGACTTCTATCCCTCTTTTGCGTAGGATCCGAACGTACTCCAATTGTCGTTCTGCGATCTTTATCTCGAGAATGTTCAGCTTGTCGGGTCTCATTCCCCGAGTGAAGGAGCTAAGTCGTAAAAGGCATGCGGCCTTCAGACCTAATATAGCCCGTGGTTTGCTCTTTAATCGAGTAAAAAATCCTTTCAACGTTCCCCAAAGCCGAAACGCCTTCTTCTTATTCTTCTGCTTCTTCTCCTCCTCTAAATCTCACCCCCCCTCGCAATATCAGCCAACCGCCGCCCAACTGCCCACCCCCAAGAACCAGCCCCCGAATCGGGTTATCCAGAGCTTCATTGACGCCGATATTACCATGGGCACTTCCAGACGACCAGCTCGCTTTTTCTTGGATATTTTCCAGCGTAACAGCTGATAGCCATTTGGCAGTTCTGATCCTGTAATCAAGGGCGAATAAGTTTAGGAGCGGGGATCGAGGGAAGGGTGATATTTGGAACAGGAGGATTTCTTCCGGAGTGAAGAGGCGTTTTGTTAGGTTTGAGGAGATGGTGACTTGGTAAGTGTTGATAAGATTGCGGCTGTTTTTGTTGGTACGACGGAGGTTTCTCAGTGTTGGAGAATCGCAAAAGAGGATGATCTCTAAGATTATGTTCTCCATGGTTTCAAGGGGCTCTCAATCTTCCCGGAATTCAATAAGTACATATTTCGGGAAACTTTGAACTGGTTCAGGTTGGATGTCGTGTCTGCTTCCAGGCTACAGTGTGTTGGATGTGAGGTGCTTGTATGCAAGGGTCGAAAATTGCAAGGTTCATTGCTTGCTACTGATGAACTTCATTTTAGGCGGTTGCACGCCTTAAATTAACTCGTGCTGCCAAATATCACAGTATGGAATGTAGTAACCCCAGACTTGGACATTCTTTTCCGAACCGGGGACACGAATTGCTCCTAATCCGAGTTCCCATTTTAGGCAACATGGTTTTTACTATTGCTAGTTTGCCTGACCTCACTTCCCCTATCTCTGATGCCTCACTTTTCCCTCCAAGAGGCAATTTGAAAACAGTTTCTGGAATCAAGATATTTTGAAGACTTGCTGAACTTGACTCTGAAAGATTAACCCACAAATTGCAGGCGATGCAACACGTCTTCATCAAACTATTGCCTGACAAAGGTTCCGACTCAATTCACTTCAACATGGAGACAATTTACCTCTTTTAAGCCCCCCCTTACGAGGCTATCTCTTATAGTTGAGGTGATCAAGCAATAAAGTTGGTAATCCGCGAAAATAGCTTTAAAGCCGTAACTCTCAACGGAACATCGACTTTGACAAATTCAGTTCAATCTTTGCAATGCATTACACCAGTATCGATTCACCAAAAGCCCGAGGAGACTGACAGAAGCTATATGCAAGCAGATCTGGACGAACTTGTTGGTGAGGTGCAAGTAATGGGTAGACTAGGATACTTAGGAGGTTAACTTCTTAGATCATATTGATCTAAACACCTCCTCCATCAGGGTTGAGGGTCAAACTGTGGGTAACATCTCAGAGTAGTACACGGATGATTGTCCTTCTTTACGCGGGGAGGATGAACGAAGGTCGCAGGCAGCAAAGGGAGACAAGCAAGTACTGAGGTAAAGCACGAGAAGGAAAGGCAGGCAAAAATATTTAGCTTAGCTTGAGGGGTGGCCACTTGGCGGTACTGTACAACAGTGTACAATTCGTTAGTACCGGAAGGAAACATTGGAATGAGATGGAAAGTACAGGTGGTAGAAAGCCGTAAGTTGAGATTGTTTCTACTTGCCAGGAGCTCGGCGGAGTATTTATCAATCCATCCTTTCCAGTCTATGAATCCAATACAGCCTCTCTGCTTGCGAAATTCAAGCTTTTCTTTTTGCAACTCCAACACTAGACGAGAGGTAACCTCTCAAGTCACTTAGACCCATGTTTGTAGCTGCTGGACATTGGTACTTATCTCGGGCAAATAGCTAGGACTAACCTACCCACACCACAATTCACCAAGCTACCCTCACTCTCGAACAAATGCAAGTACTCATAGGCAAAATTAATACGCCTAACTCCTCGCAGCAGAAGCCGCCGCAATCTGAGCAGTTATTTCAGCCGGTGAGGGATAATCCGCATCACGTGCGATTTCTTGCCAGGTGAAGATTGGTAGAGGACGATCTACTCGGAGAGGCCGACGACGGCCTGGGATGCTAGCAGTTGATAGAAGAGGGATGTGGCACACATTTCGGATGATAGAGGATGCCAGGTATGATTAGGGGGTTTCGGGCCGGTGATGCTGGTTACTTGGGAGAAATGATCGGCTAAAGTGTTGCATTTTTATGATCGAATGAGGTTTGTTTGGTTTTTTGGGGAAGTTTTTTCCAGGGCTTGATCAGCTGGGATTGGGAGATTTGGGAGATTTGCCCTCATTTCCTCCACCTTCTGTATCAGATTCTCAACAGGGACCACCTTAGAATCTTGCTGGCTGTCTTGGTCAGAGACTTCCGAGCTTACAAACTCAAGATAACTCCTGACATTCTGATGCATCGCATCCTTCCTCGTTGACTTTATAGGTCTTCGGTGGCCTCTCATGACCCAGGAAATCCTTGTGTCGGATTCTTTTTCCTTAAAATCCATTCCTAATGATGCGGGTTTCTTCCCAGTATATCCACGCGACTTCGATTCCCGAAGTTGTGGGTCTATATATGCTGGTATTTGGGGTTGTCTTCCAGGGAGGACAAAGTCCTTAGTTCGGAACAAGACCACAGATCTAATTTTTCCAGAGCCTTGGGCCGGTATCTCGTGCCCATCGATTCGGATGATACCGAAATGAGGGCGCTCGGGTGCCGCACTTGGAACCGGTATGTACTCTTCTGGAGTGGGCGGGGCCAGCCCTGGCTCGTCTCTCCATAACTCAATCCGGTACGTTTTTCGAAAATTTCTTGATGCTAGCGCCATTCTTACAACTCGGATTGCTTGCTCTTCGTCTCCAACTTCCATCAGTGTGACCTTCGATCGGAGCAACGCATGATACTTGAGCAGTTCAAGGTAGAAAGAGTCTGCGCGCTGAGTAAAAGATCCAAACATGTTGCTCTGGCGCCCCCTTTTATTGTCTGGCATCAATGCCAATCTTGGTTCCCAATTCCTGACTGAGCGCGTTGTTTCTGTATTAAACTTATTCTGGGAAATGTAAGGTGGATTCGAAATAATGATATCAAAGGGCCCGATGTCCTTGGGGTGGCCTTGGAATATGTCGTGTGCCATGAACTGAATCTGGGGTGGATAGGAGTAGCGAGCCGAGCCACCAAGTGATCGTGAATAGAAATTTCGCAACAAGTTCTTTTCAGCCAAGGCAACGGAATCTTTGGAAATGTCAAGCCCGGCTATTTGCAGCTTACCAAAATTCTTGCTAAGAAGTTTATAGAGTAGGAGTGAGATGCATCCGCTACCAGAGCAAACGTCCAGAATTCTCAAAGTTGGGTGCAGCTTTCGTGGTCCTTTCTTCGGATCCAGGTAACTTTGAAATGCTGGATGTAATTTCCCTTCAAGCAACAACTTTGCCAGGTGTGTAGTGTAAGCTTCCGTCTCAGGCCTATCCAAGTGTTAATATATATCATGTGACTTTGACGAGATCACTCACCTAGGAATCAATACTCCCGGACGACATACTATATCTAGGGGCCCGAAAGGCTGGGACCCAAGAATATATTGAAGAGGTTCAGCTTGTTCTCTGCGCTTACAAAGCTGGAGCAGCTTTCGTCGTGACGCCTCAGGAGACAAGCGTGGTTTTGTATCCCGAATGTGCTCTTTAATCCATCGAAACTCGTTGATAGCTGTATCAAGAGAGCGTGTAGCGCGCAGAACGAGTATGAGGAGGGGAGATATTCTATATGCCCTTAACAAAAGAGTGTGTGGAAGACGAGGCATGTGAGCGTACCAAGTAGATGATTTTTATGAGCTCTCCTGCGTACTGTTTCTCCTTTCTTTATCATTTTGGTCGGGCGGCCGAGATCTGCCGAGTACGAATACGAAATCTGATAAGATTATAACGACTTGCGCTACAGTACCGGGCGCGGAATTCTTGCGTCTTGGCACAACATCGATTTCCAGTCTCCCTCAACAACACCGCCAACTTTTCTAATGTTCTTAGGACCTAATATCAGATCACTATGGCGGATTTCTCGGCGTATCTCCAGTTCGCGAAGCTATTTCACCCCCCCTAAATCCTCGCCATTTCCTACAATCCAGGCTTGCCCATCTCCAACATGTACCTGCTCCGACACTCCCGCAATGCCGGAGGGCCTCGATATCGACCATGCGAAGTCCTTGAACGGAACCATGGCCGCATATGCTGAGCAGGTTCTTGTCTGTACTGGTAAAAATGACTGGCTATCCAAAATAGAGGAAGAGAACTCAGGGGATAATCTGGCAGCAGATATCAAGGAGCTAATGGGGAGGGGAGGTGTTTACTCTGATGTATATTTTCCCATTTATCAATCTTATTACAAGCTGACTCGAGATAGCCATATCACAATGTTTCCGTAATCAATTCTTCATTCCCATCCTCCATACCTCAACGTACGGAGATCCAGACTACCTCCGCATATCTCTTCCCAAGCTTCAAATACGTACCGTTTCTACCCCGAGTTTCCTTTGACTCGGTACAAGCCCTTGTGAAAGGGTATCTGCTGCCGAAAAGGCTACATCCTATACATGAGGGACTATCGCCCATCCATCGCGATAGACTACAACGTAGCGAACATCAAGGAAAGTTCCTTCCTGGGGTCCAAGACGTAAAGGATATATTGGTGTTGATTTGCGGGCATGGAGGAAGAGATATGAGGTGTGGTATCTTGGGTCCTGTTCTGCGAGGTGAATTCGAGCGCCAACTACCCCGGGATGGAATACAAGTCCTAAGAGAACCTGTAGAGGTTGGTGACGGGATGGGAAGGGTCATGATTGAAGGAGATGCGGGAGAAAAGAGCTCTGCTCGAGTGGGATTGATCAGCCATATCGGAGGTCACAAATTCGCTGGAAATGTCATTATATACATCCCTCCTGGCAGCAAAATATCGGGCGGGAAGGAACACCCGTTGGCTGGATGTGGGATTTGGTATGGCCGAGTAGAACCCAAACACGTAGAGGGAATTGTCAAGGAGACGATCCTCGGTGGCAGGGTCATCGAAGAGATGTTCAGAGGCGGCATACGGCAAGGAGGAGAGATCTTGCGAGTGTGAAGATATGTTGAGAAACTGGCAGCATTGGGACCGGCATACATCTGCATTTTCGCCGTTGGAATAGTTGCACAATAACACTCGAATCCTCAACTCACAGCTTCAACACTCAGTTATTTATGATTTTGAGATCTAGAAGGTGTCGCTCAGTGTCTACGCCTCACAGAGTCCGTAGCCTGTAGCACGGCATTACCTAAGATACTTGAGCCACCCAATTCCGTGACTAATTCCTCTCAGTTAGCCCGGAGAGCTCTAACTCAGAAGCTTTAGAACAAGCCAACGCGAGGCTCCAGGGTTGTTTGAGCGGATATCAACGGCATACCTAGGAATCTCGCAGGCTCGAAGGATGCCAAAGAAAGCTTTGATGTTGCCTGCAAGATCAGGTTTACGAGAATTCCATGATTTCAAAGAGTCTAGAATATGCACGCAGAGACCCATTATGGCGCCCCATGAGAGGTCTGTTGTTTGATAGTTTCCTGGCCATGCAGACATGCAGCTGTCCCCGACTCACAAAGCTACCAGTCCGGAGCTTTTGCCCCTCAAGACAGATATGCCTCAAATGACTCGCCAGCAGCGACCGATAGAGAGGGAGCCAAACTGAAAACGCCAGGGAAAGTGTGGATTTGACGCGCAGACAGCCTCGGGAATGTGATCTGGGAGCTCTGGGTGGATGTTTATGTTTTGCTTTCGCCCCTCACCCCCCCTCAATGATGCTCGCCCGGTGGGGTTCCTGTGCCATTGAAGAGTAGTCCACATCTGGTGGAACCATGGTGAACCAAAAGTTGGCACAGCCACATGCATCCAAGAAGATGCACATGTGAGATGCCCCTATGCCTTTCCCATCTCTAGCTTCTCTGGCTGATGGGCATCTCGATGCATGACGTCAAGAAATACGGAGGGTTAAAGACGTAACGAGCCAATCACAGTGCTAGTGAATTGACCCCGCTGACGTACGACCACCCCCCAATCCCCCCCTTTTTATCTTTGGCGTATACATTTCAACCTCCTCAAAATCTAGACCATTGATATTTTCTGCCTTGGGCCTATCAATTGGCAAATTCTGGAGCCCGCTTGTGAGAGGCAACGAGTATACAATGACGTCGGAAATGGTCGTTGGTGAGAAAGCAAGCTAGCCTAGCCGAGCCATGAGGGGGTTGTTTATAAGAAGCCTCCTCCACCTCAACCTTCTTTCTTTTAACATCAACAATCAACTCCAACTCCAGCAACAACCACTCAACCCAAACACTCAACCCAAACACTGAACTCAAATCAATCACCAAAACCAATCAATCAAAATGGAAACCATCAAGGTAAGCCTCTACTCCTCTCTTTCCCAGTCCCTTCCTGCATCTACGTGAAGGTGATGCTAATGTCTACGTACAGAACACCGCCAACTATCTCGCTGAGACCGTCCAAGGCACCGGCGCCCAAGCATCCAAGGAGGCCAACAAGTCTGTCGCCAAGGACTCCAATGCGAGCTTGAGCAGCCGTGCCACCGCCGCCAAGGACGCAGTTGGAGACAAGGTGGATCAAACTTCCCACGATACCAAGGCTGATGTCCACAAGGGTAAGCATACTCGGTCGTCAATGATGCCATGGATGTATACTGACTCTAGCACAGAGGCTGCAAAGCACTAAACATCTCGCCCAACCATAAACGATCGATGCTGGCTGCTATTTCTTTGAACCGGAGTCAGGATGGATGGATGGGATGGACGGGATTGATGATATAATGGGAGGCACTTCAGATCGCTTGTAGTGGACCAATACCTAATCTAAAAATTCCAAGAACACTTGAGTTTGACTCCTTGTGACCGTGCTCGTGAGATAATATTACAATTGTCTACTTTCGGATGCTCGTGCAATGTTTTGAGGAGTTTGTTTACTTCAGCTTGGTTGACCCCCCACCAGATTTATGCGGGTCATACGTCATCTTTTCAATACTCCAACATGTTTCTCTCGCCTTATTCCTTTCTTTACTGGTCTCGAATTGTTGTTGACTAACGCCCTTTTTTCTGCCCGGGCAACCCCGTTCTCTGCTCCAATGAAAGATTGAAAAACCCTACACTTGAACCGCAAGAAATCTCTTGCAAAAGTATTTAAGCTTCAACTATCAGGTAAAAAAGTCTCAATTTCTTTTTAATAAAAAAGCACCTGAAACCACTCCGAGCAGCGGTACCCCACGCTGGCGTTGCCACCTAGTTAAATTCCCCTGGTCAGCCAGGGCAGCTGGAGATTTAGACTTTTGCGTCATGAACAGCTTGCCTTGCTCAAATCGCCAGTCATTCCAGTCATTCCAGTAACCCTCTGGCAGTCGCCTTTGCACACCTGTCTGCGACTGCCCAGAAAGTATCCTTCAATGCATTGCAAGTGAACCTGAATCTGTTTCCATCATTGAGTATCGTTCCAGCACTGGAGTCGAACAGTTATACCCTGAATTAAAGATTCCGGGGAAAGGGGACTGTCCACGATTCATTCACTTGGCTTTGGGGATCATGTCATAGAGGCTATTTTGCTTCCGGACTTGGCCATTTTCTATTTACTTCTGAGAACCCCCACAGTGTCCCTTAATCTTAAATCTCAGTTGCTAAATTCATACAGCAGATCCATGCCATGTCTCTCTCGTCGGTATATTTTCCACTTTTCGAAAAGCAAAAAGTCCTGGCTATCTGCAGCGTTGTATAGCTTTCCGTTACCACGAAATATTGGCCCCGCCCTCCTCGTTTCTAAAGTTTTAAGTCCAGATAGAGGTGAATGCTAAACGCTTTGTGCTTCGAGTATAAATCCTGTGTTAAGAAACGAGTTTTGAAGAATAGTGGTAAGGGGTGCTCTGGCGACTTGAACTTCTAAATCAGATCGATATCGTGCACATCAAAAAGCTTGGATGTTGAAGGTTAAACTAGAAACCTATATGACTCGCAAAGTAAGCCGTATTCAGAAAAAGCGCTCTTACTTACCAAGCTTTAATTTTTCCTCGATTTAAGGGGGTACTTCGCTACCGTCGAAATGAAGTTCCGAACACTTCGCCGTCGGAGATGAAATCATCATGTTCAACATGTTGCGTTTGCTGTTACACTGAATTTCGTTGTCTTTTAAATCAAGTGAAATCTTAGAAACATCTACCTTTTCGCGGACGAGAACTTGAGGAACAGTGAATAAGAGCATGCGGAGTGGTAGTGGTGAGGGGCAAGGTGGAATGGGGGTGAAGAATATGACTGTGGTATTTTATAAGCAGGATTTCTCCTTCGCCTCGTTTCTGGTTTTTTCTCTCCTCAACTTTAATCAAATTTCATTCCGACTTGTTAATGTGCATTGTGTTGCCAGTTCAAGTTGGCACCAGGTAGTCTGACAGTCGCTCTGAATTTGAACATTGTTCAGGAGGTAAACTGGGCTTAGCTAGTACCATGTTGCACTGAACCCGGATTTCAAAATTTCAAAAATATCTCAAGTTTTGTCGAGGGACTTGAGTTGGCTTATTATTTCTAGTTTAACGTCATTCTTAGCCTTAATTTTTATTAGTTCGAAAGGATAAGACTTTGTTACACATGCTTTTATTTCCGATAATATTATAGTATTAGTTATGTTATATTCGTGTTTTTAATAAAATATATTATATTCCAAGCCTTTATATTTATGCCTTTTACAAAAACGGGTGTAATAAAGATCCTTTTAAATACAGGTCGTATTGCTACAGTAATACTGTTAGGAGCACGGGTTGTGATTACCCACAACTGTTGGCTGTGTCGGGGTGAGTGAATTGGGAATATTTTGAGCAGGTGAGTAGCAGGTGAAATTAGGGAGTTTCTAGAAAAGCCTTCATATGGTTTTCCATCTTCTATGGTCTTCTGAATCCGAGGTTGGAATTATCTTCCAATTACTTCCTAACAGCATTTAAATCCACCTTGTAGAATTTGGTCTTGGGATCCCAGATCTGGTGGCGGCAGCCCCCTGAGCTGCCGGACACTAGCGAAACCTTAAACTTGAAGCAGTTACTTCGTACTTGGTACGACTTCAAAGTTCAACGACTTCTGTTGCGACGGCCTCAGCCATTCAATAGAGATTTCCGCAGAGTTGCAATGCGAAGCCTCACACCTAATAAATTTCACCACAGCTAGAGAGTTTGTAAAGACTGTTTCTCTCCCCACAAAGCAATGGCCACAACAACCTCCACTGGGTCAATCATGGACCACATCGACCAGACCACCCTCATCTCCCTTGCAGCTGTCCTTAATATCCTCGCAGTCAGCTACATATTCTCCCTCCGCATACTCGACAAGGGAACTCCCGGTCCTCTGCGTGGCCTCTTCATCTGGCACGCCTTCGACTTCCTAATTCACACCATTTTTGAAGGTTCATTCCTCTACAACTGCTTCTTCACATCTGCGCCCTTCGACCCTGCAATCCACCATCCAGCACTCATCACGAACTTTCTTTCGCAACCCGATAGACTGTTCGGTGCTGCATATGGAGAGAACTGGGCGACTCAATTGTGGATGGTGTATGCCCAGGCCGACAAGAGATGGGCAGGAGCAGACTTGACAGTCATTAGCTTGGAGCTATTGACCGTATTGGGGGCTGGACCATTGGCGCTTTATATCTGCTACGGAATCGCGAAGAAAGATAACATGGTTTCGTTCTGGATGGTGGTTTTGGCGACAGGAGAGCTTTACGGAGGTAATCTTTCTCGCATTCGTTTCTTTGGCCTCGGCTGACATTCCCTTTCTAGGCTTCATGACTTTCTGCCCTGAGTGGCTTACGGGCAATCAAAATCTAGATGTCAGCAACTTTATGTTTAAATGGGTTTACATCGTCTTCTTCAACATGCTTTGGGTGTTCATCCCGTTGTATGCGATCTACATTAGTTTCCTCGATATGAGGAATGCTTTCTCGGTTCGAAACAAAGTTTTGTTGGCGGGCCAGAAGATGGCGGCTCTTCAAAAGAAGAAATGAAGAACTAACCAGCTCTATAAATCTGAGGAATTCGTGGATGATTTGTCAAATCTGATGATATCGGACTGGTGTAATAATTGATGGGAAAAGCCCTGTGCCAAAATATCCCTATTGTATAATAATGATGTTGAGTTTGCTGAATTTCTAGTATATACCTTATATTTATTGAAGAACGGGGATCTATTTCTCGGTATCTTGGCAATTGAATGATTCCTTCCTATGTGATTTATGTGATTCTATTCTAGAGTTCTTGTGGCCCCCGCACCTCGGAGTCTAAGGCTCTTTGGCTTCCTATCTGAACACTTAAAAATGGTAGGCTGGAACGAACTAAAAAAGTTGGTTGAATTCAAGTTACTATGTTTAATCGGAGTCATTGAGAGCGTGTGATTTATTCTATCAGTTGCCTAGAAGCTTTGGAGAGATCTTCTAGCTGGAACCTAGGTGGCGAAGTTTTGCTTCCTGAATCAGAATCAAAACCATGCTTTTAAAATTAGAGATAGAAGAGAGGCTACTCGTATTAGCATTTATTGAATTTTCTCTTCTCATCAGGATGTTCTTGGGTGGTGAAGCCTTTTCATTGGAGGCGATGCTCGACCTAATACAACTTTTGGTGGCAAAGGATTCAATGAAAGTCGAGACGTCAAATCGGCCCAACATCCCCAAAAATATCTTTACCTTTGAATCATTTTAGCGCGCTGAGATGACTCTAATAAAATAGAGGCACAGCACGCTGCCTTGTGGGAAGTCTCAGCAACCTCGCCACTCCCCTCCAGGCAACCACTCTATTGACTCACAACAACACCGACCTTACACCTTTGACATCACGCTATCTCCCCAAACCAACCTATCAAACCCATCCAAAATCCCAACTTTCTTGCCTAAGTCCCCCAAAATCACGTTATCTCCCAAATCCTCACCCTCCCCGAAATATTATATAAAGGCTCTCCCCCTTCCTGTCTTTGCACTTTTCCTCTCCTCTCTATCTTCTCGGCCTTTGGCTAAGATCCAGTGTAGTATCTGTTCTGTTCAGCTTAATCGCTGTCTCTTCGGCATGGCCGTCGTACTTTGATTACCAGTTTTTTGAACGGGGGCCGAGGAGTGTGCTTGCATGCTCTAGGGTCCTGGGTGTCGCGGGTATTACACTGTTTCCCGTTGATGCTAACTTTGTGTGGCTTTTCATTGGCAGCTCTTGGTTTTGGGGCTGGCGAAGAAGAGTGTTGGTGAGGGGGGGAGGAGATGTGAGCGTGAGAGGGAAGTTGGAGGTGGAGGGGGGGTGACGAGTGGAGAGGAGTGGGAAGTGGGAGTGAGCAGTGCTGAAGAGGAGGGGTTGCTTGCTGGCGTCTTGAATTTGATTGATTTGCATCGGAGATGGGAAGGATGATTTTGGGATGATGTGGCTCCTTGTACTTGTACATACAACCTGCCTGGAGAACTGCCTCGGAGGTGGCTCTAATACTGGAGATGAGACGCGGAGATGGAGGGAAATTTGAAGGATAAGGGTTGAAAGCTAGAACCTTCATTGTTTCCTTTTGTTTCCTGAAGCCTCTCATTTATTTCCTTGATTGGTAGAGATCTTTCCATAGGTGTCCACACTTGGCTTTGGGATGGGTGAAAGGGAGGATATACTTTTTGGGACTTAGAATAGAGGTTGCACCAGAAATTCAGGTATGGAGTTGTTTTGATACCGATTCTGTTTCAACTGCGCCTTATGGACGCTTAAATTGAAGCTTGTTTTCCTAGTAGAGGTTGTGGTGGTATGAGAGGCAGTAATTTGGTAGGGGCAATGAGAGGGGTTTCAGGAGGTCAAGATTTTTTTTCAACACGATTAGTTTCCCTCCATCCTGCTCCGCATTCGATAAGAGCCTAGAAGTTGGATATGATAAATCCTAGAGATAAGAGAGTAGAGAAATTGGATGCATCCGAGGATTTTTAATTGGAAGGGGGTTCTAGATTTGCTGTTCTTCCTAGTGAAGTTTCATCAACTTTGGTTCATGATCTACCAGTGTACTTGGTGGTATGGCGATAGGGGGAGGCATCACTTGCTTCATGACCAAACTTCATGAGGAATGGGACAAGTTTCCGGCAACCGGAACGTGCCGACGAACTCTTCCCTTGACCCGGTGATTATTCCATCTTGTTAAATATCCAACCTCAAAATGGGGAGGAATTCCCAGACCACTGATCGTCTTGATTAGAAGGGATAGAAAGGAGTCTTTAGCTGTAGCAATGGTCTAAGAAAGTGGCAGATGAGATCATACCATATTAAAGTGGTGTTAACACGAAGAGACAAACGAGGTGTGCGACAAAGGGATCGGGCTTTGTGGAGCTGAAGAGAGATCTTTGGAAAGCATGAAGTCTGGATAGCTCTATCCGGATTCCGGACTGCTAGTGCAGTACAAGCAAAGCGGAAACGACGAGTCTACAGTACGAAGTAAATCTTTGCAAGTACGAACTGACTAGATAATCTTTAATTCCAGGAGGAGCCAGGCCCTCGTGGTTGAAATCGTCGGACCGAAAGAAAAGATACTCTCGACACTGGTTGAAGAAGAATGTAGAGTTTAATCAATCTAAATCTCACGAGCTGGCTTCTAGAAATTCATCATCAGGAGACCGAGCTTTATGTGGTAGCCCACTATTTTCACTTCATGCCTTGGCTGCCCCTAGAGATGTGGGCGAATTTGTCATATACTTGAGCACAAACGAAGCGGGAGTACCTCCCTCAGATCGACAAAAACGTGCAAAATGTTGGAATGTCACTGTGATGCAATGACAGCATGGAGAAGATCCTCACTTGGCATTCCATCTTTTATTTCAGTCAGTCTTTCGAGAGGAGCCCGGAGGCTTCCGAGGTTCCCCAGATCTTCGGATTTCCGGGACAGAGCCAGCTCTGATTGTGAAAGTGTACTTCAGTGGTCAAGCTCATCTTCAAGAGGTAAAGTTTTCCGCTGGATACCAACGAGCCGGCTTAGAGCGAAACTTGAGACGAGGGGAATATATTAATCCCCGATTAAGCAATCTATTTTGTTCAATGCTTGCCATTGCCCGTGGGCTTGACTTGGGGCCGAAATCGATGACAAGAACAAAATGCCAAGCTTTGGTGAGGGGTATTGATGTCAGCAGGCATCTACGAGGAACTTGTACAGCACAGTACGTGCGCTACGAATAACCTTAAACCTGTGTGGTCAATGCGGCGACTTATCAAATTCGTATTATGAGACAAGGAGGTGACGGAACTTACTTAAGTTCAGACGACGCCTCCGAACTTCAACCCGACGAAGGGAGGGAAGAGGGACTATAGAGAGATTATTACTTTTGACGGAGGGCAACCTTCGTGGTGATCATGAAAGATGTGGCATGAGTGCATCTGTAGTGGCGGTTGACTGACTGTATGCCAATATTTCTGAAGTAGAGGATGGATGTACTGTACTGTACTTGCACAGAAGTGATTTATCTGAATTAAGAAGATCTAGCCCCGTGAAAATGAGGAACGGGAAACGGATTTGGGGGCTGGGGAAACAAGCATGAGAAGCAATTTTTTAACTCACTTGCACCCTCCCCAGGTCAATCTGAAGGCTTAATTAGACCCATTAGACCCTTTCAGGCGGTGGAATTTGACTCTTCCGTGGCTGGGAAATGAAGGGGTTCATGAATTCCGAAGTGGTGTTTCGAAACAGGCCTTCGTAGGTAGTTGGAGTCTGGACGGTATGGTACGGATTGCCGCAGAGTAAAGTCACCTGAAAGGTGCAATATTATGTACAGCACTGTACTGTGCAATGTTGGTTTGGGCATTAGAGTTCACGATATGAACGTTAGAGTTGAAGTCTTGACTTGAAGATCAAGAGCATGTAAAAAGGCTCTGGAGGAGAGTCGGGAGTCCCGATGTCACACGCAGTTCTCCTAATGTTGTACAGCCCTTTGGAAGATACCACCAGTACCTCCACATTTCCCTCTTGCCAATGCCACCACTTCTTGATCTTCAGTTCGAACTCCTGTAATTAGTGGGAATTCCTCAGAACTTATCGTGGGGTCCATCCTTGAGTGTTTTTTGAGCCCGTCACTGCGTAATATCTCGACACCTCTTTGCACGGCACGTTTATCGACAAGAAGTTTCATCTTATATCTTGCGACTCTCCAAGCTTCATGGAACGCCACCAGCGAACCCCGAGGCCGGAAGAATAGACGGTCCGCAATTCGCTACTCCATGGACGAACTATTCCCGGCCCCTCCACGTTACTCGTATTCTCCTTTGCTCTGAGAATAGACATGTTTGATTGCCCTGGTTCGCAGGCAATGTCAGGTTATTCTTTTTAGGTTTTTCTTATTTACACTACACTACAATTCGTGTTCAAGGAGCCTTGATGCTGTACCAGGGGTATCACACTTGAGCTGGTCGAGTGATTGCTCACGAATGTTCGTTGTACGAGGCGTCTGTTGTTGAGCTGCCCAGCTACCTCCAGTATTTGGCATCTAGAGGCTTGGAAATGATACTGGTGATACAGTATGAGATACTTGAGCTAAAGTCTAGAGTGGCCCTGACCTGAGCAGTACCCTACAATCCAGAATTCGATAATTTCGACTTCATCGTGCATTTGACCATTCACACCTGCAAAAGACCCCGTTCAACGACGGCTTCTCCACGGCGCAATCCAGGGATCATGGAAGCCTTCTTTTGCTGGAAATTCTTCAACGACCTTGCTGACTCGCTGGAGAAGTTGTCCCACAGTCGCTTCGCATGAACCCCTTCGGCCCCTTGCCCTGGGGGCTAGGCGAATCTCTGCGACGACAACGAAACCTCAAATGTCACCCATCAATGCTTTCTTACTCGCCTTGCTTCACCTCTTCAGAGCATCCAGGCTCAAAAAGTGGCGAGCTCACACCACAAGAGCGGACAACCCCCTTACGGTACTAAGCCCTAATACGCTGCTCAAGACTAGGTCAAATCAAAATCCATGTCTAGATTACCAGTTACCTCCCAGTTGTGCAAATGGTGGAGCTTGAGACCCAGGAAAGATCCAGGCCGAGTCTTAGCTCCGGCGATGAGCCTCTTGTTCTCTCTTGAGCCTTGCTTCTCTGAATGGAACCTTGAAACCTGCGGCCAGTAATGGTTACTTTCCCCATTCAAGTGAACTACGACCCCACCACGTCCAGGGCAGACCTACAGTACAGTACTGTAGCTGCCCGGGCTCGAGTCAATCCGCTCAGGGATCATTTGATGTGCGTCAAGAAGCCGCATGGGGTTCTCTCTTATACTTCATGCATTCCATAATTGTGCGAATCCTCTGTCTCGACGTTCTTTCTTGAGTTCTGCTGTCAGTTTGTCGTTACGTCCTTTCCATTTGTTGGACCTTTTTTTTATCGCTGCTGGCTCAGAAACCCGTTTCATCTCTGCTTCTTCCACCGTTCTGGCCTATCGGTGTCCCAGTCTTTACTTTCTTCAATCTCATTTCTTTCTCGTCTCTAACACCACGTTCCTCGCCGCCAAAAACAACACCCACGATCTTCATGACTTAACAACACTACAAACGGCAACGCTACGGCTCGCTGCCTACGATTAATACCGCTACCGACAAGTGATGGAAATTCAAACGTCAGAGGGAGTCAAAATGGCAGCTCAAGCGGCAGCGAGGATGATGATGGAGAGGGCGTTGAATCAGACGGTTGGGAATCACAGTTCTTTGGGGATTTTGCGGGCGGCAAATAACAGGACGCTGAGCTCAAATACGACCCAGGCCCTTATTACGAAGCTGGTCTTCCAGGGGAGCAAGTCTGTCCGGACCTCGACGATAATTTTGGCGGCTTTTAATGTGTTGGCGGCGTTTGCTACGGCAGCAAGTATTCTTTACGACTGCTACTGGGCATCGAAGCGGTGTCATCCGAAGTTCAAGGCTTCGTAAGTGGAGTACTGATAGGAAGGTAGTTTATGTGCTAACGATGAGTAGGAAATTCTGCGTGTCGGCGATTCATCCAGCAGAGACATTTCCTTTGGTACTGGCGATAGGAATCGTCATTCAAGGCATCATATTTGCAGCAGTACAAAGCCTAGGACTAAAGTCTCTTTTTACTACTACGGGTTGTACAGCTCCGTCTCAAGTGATGTGGATAGGTTTGTGGATATATCTGACCTTTAGGAGAAGCGTGCTGACGGCTTTAGGACTTTTCATTGTCCCATTTACTCAACTGGTCTTTGGCGTTGAATGTGCCATCCGATCATTGCGAAGACTACCATTCCAGGCGAGGGAAAAATATGATGTGACATACTGCATTGCAGCAATTGTCCTGATGCTCATCGCAGCTTGGGTACCAGTGCACCTGAACCCACCGAGATCTGACGTTTGCTTCGCATCTCTAGTCTGGTTCATTGCTTCTTATGGCCAATTCGCCTTTGACGTGTTATTGATATCTGGCGCATTAATGGTCTTAAGTGCTATTGTAATCTACTTCAGACTCTCGACTGTTAACCTGATCGACGCACATCAACGAATTGCTGCTTCGAGAATGGTGTACTACCTGGCGTTAGGCATTGTGTCTTGGGTGGGTAGTCTGTAGGATGTTACGAGATTAATTACTGACTGTTGCAGGGATTTATTATTCCATTTTTCGCGTCTTTGCTCAGCACATCGGGTGACAGCAAACTTGCTATGATGGCAACCGTTGTGCTCAACTTGTCTGGATTGATGAGCGGCCTATTACAATTATTCCTGCGATCGAATACTGCGACGACAGCATTTGCACCCAAGAGTGAAGGACGGCCAAGGGAGCGAAGCAAGCGCGACATCAGAATATTTGGACCCAATGATTTGGCTCTGCAACAACATTTGGTCAACCCAGTCACAGCGCCACGAACACCAAGAGGGGTTGAGAGCAGGACAGACAGCAGGGCAAGCCTGGTCGGCTTCGAGAAGGGCCGGGTGATTAGCATGGACTCTCTCTCAGAGTATCGCGGTGCCTCACCAAAGCAATTTGAGGATTTCGACACAATGCCGACGATTGCGGAACCTTCGAAGACTACGCCAAGCCACGCGAGAAAACCTTCTTATTCCCTCTTCCCTATTGAAGGTGGGAGTCCCATCAAGCCCATTCAACAACCAATTTCGATATACGATATCGGTGATCTCGGTGATCTAGAGCCGCCACCAGCGATTCGTTACACCGGCGGTCCTCGTCACAGACGAGATTCGTCAATAGCATCTTCAGCGACAGTGCAAATCGGATTTCGGATATCCCATGCACCAACACCATCGCAAGAAGATATCGCGACGCTTCCTCTTCCTTCCAGTACTTACAAATATACGCCTCCTACCCTCAAAGTCCCTACATCCTCATTCAACACATTAAATGCTCCGCTAGCATTACCTTCAACAACATACTCCGCCCCAAAACTATCACCAACACCAACACCATCACCTAAATCAGCAGCGCCGCCTTCGCCACTATCAGTTTCTGCCAAGATGACAACAGTACCTCCTGAGAGCCCTAGACAGCCACAAATAGTCAGCACGACACCCGGACCGAAGTCACCGGAGCACAGCCCGACTGGAAGATCTGTAAACAAGACTCTGCCACCTACACCAAGAGCATTCCTTCCTAAGATTGATACCCCCCGACAAGCCGACGCAGTTAGACAGAGCAACACCCAACTCACTCCCGCAGTCTACTCACCCGAGAAGAAGATTGGCACCTCGGGGCTCAGCGGCCCTCCCAGCGGGCCAATGAGTCCAACTCTACCTGAAACAAATCCCTTCCGCTCAAACGAGTCTTTAATACCAAGAAGAAACTCGAATCCCAAGCCCTCAGCCCAACCAGCCAAGTTAGATTGGATATGAGCTTCGATCCATCACTTCCTCTGCGTTTGTCACTTTGGGTTTGGGGTTGGGAATTGTTCACTAGAGTCTAGAGGCATAGAAACGGTGTTTGGGGACTCTTTTTTACCTTGTTTACGTGTACTTGATGGGACCGGCGTTCGATTCTAATGATACCTTTTTGATAAAGACAAAGGAAGGAGTTCGCTCTTTTGTCCAATGGGGGTTTTTCCTGGCGGCTCCTTTCCTGGCTGAGAGTCGGAGAGTGGGCGAGCAATTGATACGATCGTTTGGATATTGGTTCCTTTTTAAGAGGGGCTTTTGAGGAGCGGGGTCATTGCATGGCGTTGGGGATTGGAAATGGCAACCGAACTTTGTATCTGGATTTAAGCGGTGCACAGATAGTCTGTACTGTACTGTACAGTACATCGGGGTTGGGAAATGTGACTTTCGTATATAGGCGCCAAGTGTGAATTGAGAGTCATCAAGATCCAAAATCGGTCCAATTGCTTCAATCTAATGTGAATACATCTCCCGTCATGTTTCAATTCTGCATAACTTGCCATCTCATCATTCTCCCCTATCATCCGTCTCTTCCAAGTTCCCATCTAAGCTGTCTTCCACACTTTGCCGTCGCATTTTCGCGACATCGACGTTCACCTCACCTCGGCCACCCAAAAACAGCACCAGACCACCGCTCCTCCCAGCCCCAGGTTTCAACCCCCTAAGTGACACTTCAGCCTCTCACCACTAGCCAGATATAGCCAGCGCCTACTTATGCAAAGTGCAAGAGATGCCTATTCTGGTAATCATACGTATAAACCTCCACATGCGTCACGCCACTGCGCTTTTTGACTGTCACGGTCGCCAACCTTGATCAAGAACCCATCGCGGCTTCACACGGGAGAATTATCGTGTGTACCAACACGAGCACTGTACAGTACATGAGACGAGACTGGCCTGAAAGAGGGGCAATTTAGACGTCACTGGGTATAAACCATTGGAATATTTAAGGGCAGGAAGTTCAGCCAGTTGGCTGCGCGGTTTGATGTAGAATGCCGTTCTTGATGCTGATGATGTTGGTTGATGATGCTGTGTTTGGGGTATATGAGAACTGGTGGTCTGCAATTTGGCACATCGATAAGCATCAGTCTTTTGAGAAGCCAAGTCGGCTTTGACTGAAAAGGGGGTCTTGAAGACGTGGAGAGGCTTAAAATTTCACATCGCGACATTACCTATGATATGTAGATGAAGTCTTGAGTACCGAACTTCCCATTTAATCCTGGAGGCATTTAAGACTTGATAAGACTTTCAGTAAAAATACAGCTAAAATGGTATAATTACTTTGAGTCATTAATTTGAGTAGCCTGATCAGAACTCATTCACTCTCAAAAGTATATTGATATCCATATCCGGTCGCCCGCAGCAAATTTTCTCCAAGTTGATGAGAGCGGTCAAAGCTTAGCCTTTGAACAGAGAACAGAACGCACTTTAGGCTCCATGTGTTCAAACTCTGTGCCTCAATTGAGTCACCTGCAGGCTACATAGACCAACCATTGCATTGCATCACCAGTCGACATCAAAAGGTTTAAATCTTAATCTTGACCAGCTGCGGAACGTCGATACGCCGATACGTAACTCTCCCTATCACCATCAAAAGACTTCAATCAGAACCTCCAAATATTCCTTCGAGTCAACTGAATCATCACCTCTTGCCCTCGTCTCTCCCAAACCTCCTTCATTCAGACTCGTAAGTAATTTTTCCTCTTAAAAAGTTTCAACCCAACCCTCCGATCACAAAAGGCGTTTGGCGATCATTCCCGGTATGCAAACTCGTATTTAGCTTTTGATGTGCAAGTACGAATTCTGTTTTCGGAGGTGAAGGCAAAGTCAAAGATGATCAACACATGGAGCGGCAGCAGGAGGTTGGAAACGCTGCAGGGAGGGATGGCGATAATACAAGACGTGTTTGAGGTTGGCGAGGAGGCCAAAGAGCTGGACTGCGGGCCGGGGATGAGCCGTTTTATGAATCGAGGTGGGTGAGGGAGTGAGAATGCGGGGTATCTCGTTTATTCTAATAAACGAGATGCTTGAAATAGGTTCAGAGAGAAGTGGGTTGAAGAATTATGTTGTGAATATGGAAGATGGCTCTTTGAAGTGTTGAATGAAAGATGAATGAGCTAAAACGCTTTATCATTGCTGACCTTAGGTGTCATGATATTTAGTATTTACATTGGTAATTAGGAATCAGCTATTATCATTGCTACGCATACCGATAAATAAGACTACCAACAGCCCTCCAAGTCTACCCCTGTATCTCTCCTGCCCATCTTCCTTACAATCCAAACTCACCAACTCGCTCGTCCTTGTGATCATCCCAGTCAACAGAACCGCTCACACTAACTTGCAACTCCTTCGAAATCCAATTTCCCAACTCGATAGCCACTAAAAAGCCAACACCATAATCACGAATTGGCCTGGAGATGTCGATGCGAGGTTAGTTGTGGTAAGGATCGTCTTGAGGCTCGTTTTGACAGAGCCCGAAACTTCGGTCTTAGTTTGCAAGCTGATACAGCGCAGATGGGCATAAAGCAGTTGCTTCAGCCACCAGAAATCTGGTCCTCCAGCGTTCCTCTGAGATATTCCTTCATCCTAGATCATCTGTTTAGCATGCGCAGGGAAAACTCCAAAATGAGTACTTACTCCAGTACCTAGCAAGACAACAACTTGTGTTGGGATTTTGTGGTCCCCGCTACTATACTCAGAGATACCGCTTTTCGGATTGACCAGAACGGTATTCTCATCCACGGTCAGCAAAGGCCCAAGATTCTCCTTGTTCTCTCGGCCCATCCAAGACCCCCCGGTGCCCCTAGATCGACGGATGTGGCGTCAAGACCCTGGAATGTGTTTCCCGCGGGGTAGTTCGCCTGGCCCATTATTCCTCTAATCCCAGTGATCGAGGAAAGCATAACGAAAAGTTCTAGGTCTTGGACCATCTGCTGGTGTAAGTTCCAACTGCCTCGGATTTTAGGCCTAGTGGCCACTTGCCAGCTCTAATGATCTATTGTATCGAAGATGGCTGGCTTCCTTCAGAGCCATGGCTCCTTGGATGACTCCTTTGATCGCTGGCATATTAAACTGGATCTTGGCAATAATTTTAGTGACCGAGTCACTATTCACCACGTCGCAAGCAGCTGTCGAAGGGTCTTTTGTCGTTCGAAAAGCAGTCTCCATGTCCGAGTAATCGAAGACAATGAGTGGCTTAACGGCATTGACGGCACCCGCGCGCAAGAGCTTGAAGACTTTGCCGAAGGCATCAGCATTCTTCATGGTAGAGACTCGACTCATGTGCTATGGTATATAGTAGACACGTATTTTTGGGGGCTTGGAGTGCTCGCTCTTACCTCGATGTTGACTGCCGCAAATGAGATGTTCTTCAACAAAGCTTCATCCCTAGACCGCTGTTTGCTAGAATATCTGCTTTACCAACCTCCATGAACATCCCATACTTAGAAATACACTCCCAATCATCCTTGAAGCCCCCATTCCCGAGATAGTTTACTGCAACATCAAAAAATTTCCCGTTACTCATCCGCATGACGCCATGGAAGAACGTGAGATCTCGAGAGGCAAATATGTGATCGTCGGGAATACCATATTGCATAACCAGATCACGCTTTTCGGGTGATCCGACTGTTACGAAGACTTCAGCTTTAATATGATTGGCGATTTGGATAAGCTTCTCTACCAAACCTTCGGATGATTAGCGTGGTAAAGGAGGCATATAACTGAACTCACCACCGGCAGCACTGTGGATGAGAACCGTTTCCCCTTCTGAAGACGCTCGACCTCACCTAAGCACTGATAAGTTGTCGAAAACATAGTTGGAAGTGAGGCCCTTCTTCTATGCTCATAGAGCCTGACAGCTTCTAGGGATGGATTCATAGATCCGCAGATTGGTACGCATAGCTCCCATCTGAATCGATGCTACCCGGCCATGTGGGCAAAGCAGAGTAACGGGCTGGAGCCCTAAGTTATCATCAAGTGCCTCAAATATGCGTCTTTGTCATGGAAACAGAGGCAATTACCACATAAAGTTGAGACCATTGGCCTTGACCTCGATCTCCGGTTCATCATCTGGCAGCTCTCATTCCACTGAAAGGTCATCAATAAAATGGGGCATATCAAGCATTCCAGGGTTTTCGATAGTAAATCGAAGTGGGCGGTCTCTTTGGGTGCGGGGTTGTAACTCGAGAGCCGGCTTTTTGTAAAGAGCTTTCAACTCCGCATTCGTATTTTCTTTGCCAGCCAGCCATTGTTTCATTTGCTGGAGATACATACCTTGTTGAATGCCACAACGTCAAAGTATTCAAGCTCAACCCTCGCTCCTCAGAATTCTTGGAGTTTTACATGCCCTCCCTAGGCTTTCGTGGAGACCCCGTTCAGCAAACTTCCAATAAACTGCGGTGCTGGTCATGACCTCTGCACACAAGCAAAAGGCGTTCTCGGGCTTTTTCTTCAATTTGAGCACCTCCATCCAGAAACGCTGCAGTGATAATCTCAGCCGATCCTGGCTGATACTCGAGCTTGATTCGGCCGGACGATTGCTAGCATGCGGCCTCAGGAGGCTCACTCAGTGTGCTCGAACAAATGTTTGGAGTCATGAATGAAAATGAGACGGAAACCACTGCACCGAGAGTTTCCCAGAGTGGATATCGTTGATTCAGTCCTTTCTCGGCAAAGTAGATTTCATGCTTGCTTCTGCTTCTCTACTCATGCTAGGAGATCGACAGAGGACTAGAACCAGAAAATTGGGGTTTCGCACAACACAATTTTCGGGAAAGTTGGGCCAGGGTTCATTGCGTATCGGAATAGCCTGCTGAGGTTCTGCATCTACGAAGAAAAAAAGTGTGAAGTAGCGGTGGTGACTTACAGAAACTTTGTTGCCCATTTCCTGGATCTCGAAGTCAATGGTTTGTCCTTTCTTTGCCATCTGAAGTTCATCGAGCTTTGGCTACAGTATTATTAACCTTCTTATCATTCGTACAGATGGGATGGGTGCAGCAAACAAGTTGTGCGAGCTCACTGCTTCGGGAGAGCTTGTGTCGCTGGATGAGGCACTAGCAGAGATTCAAAGTCATTACTCGAAGTAGAGGCAAGAGTCTAAACTATCTGATTTATGGGTAGGAAGGCGAAAATGTTTATGGAACATTGTTACATACCTCCATCACATACCTTCTGCTCACGTAGCTCGCCCAAGTCACAGGAACAATCTGAGCAGGACGGATGGGGAAGCGTAGCTACCTGGGGAGTTGTGAGAAGAGGGCGAATGGGGCGAATGGGG
Organism: Bryoglossum gracile; assembly: GCA_037952635.1. Classification (NCBI taxonomy): domain Eukaryota; kingdom Fungi; phylum Ascomycota; class Leotiomycetes; order Helotiales; family Bryoglossaceae; genus Bryoglossum; species Bryoglossum gracile. The sequence continues at coordinate 68,403 of JAPZPB010000104.1, read as the reverse complement.
CTGACGCTGCCTCATCTGCTTACAGGCAGTTGTGTTGTGGTGATTGTGCACAAGTTGATCTGCTCATAGTTTCGAATCGCATTCATGGTTGCTCCTTAAGGCTTGTTGTTGCAAATTGACTCTCAAATTTATGAAATAAGGGCGAATGGAATTAAGTACAAGGTTCCCAAAATCTGGCGCGGTGTTGAATTAGAATCAGCTGAAATTTCTCCCCCTGCTTTGTTGCGTTTCCAGCAGAGCACTCCCACGCATTCCTCCCCCCAGTTCAAGCCATGAAGCAATCTATCTCTCTTATGGTCTCACTCATTTCACCGGTTTCCGCGACTATTTCTACCTTCCATACCCCACTGATCTTGCAAATTACCCGGTACTTCTTGTTGAATGTCAATGGTGCTTTCCGCACCTTGGTCAAGTTGATCTCGACCCTCCAAGTCTTGGAACCTTGGCTCAGTGAAGCTGTTCCCGAATAAGCTTGCTTCAGTTATCGGAGATGCTCTCTTACTCACCATTTGAGAATGTCTGGAATTCAGAATCGGTTGACGGCACTATGATAAGGTCATTCATGATTGAATTTCGAATCGAGTGTGTATTCTGCTTGAATATGACTTCCATTGTATATGGAGTGTTGAAATCCAATGGAGCCTACCAAGTTAGTAACGTCCACCCAAGCTCCAATAGTATACTAACCTTGACTTCTGTTAAGTTTCCCCATTCAACCCTGTCGTTCTCGCCCTTGATTCCAAGCCGCATCTGGTTGCAAAAGTCAATAGTGGTCTGCTGATCGTAAAGCATCTTGCTTCCTATCAAGGTGGCCATCTCGCTATTTGTAGAACGTTAGTTAACTGGTCGGAAGCAATTTACTGGTTATTGTATGCTATACTTACGGCCGAAATTCAAAATCGTTGTAATCTAGTACAGTAATCTTACTCTGATATCGCACACGAAGACGTTGAATAGGATAAAGAAGTTGAGAACCTCCACCACAAAATCCGATAACATTCTACATTACTTAGCGACTCAGCAATAAATGAGGAATTTGATAGCCTTACCACCTGGGTCCGGTCCTCTTCCAGATTATTGATGATCTTGTCGATAGTGGCCTCGATATTCTCCACGAATTTGGTACACATCTCGACCAAGGTATCCCTGTAAGGCTATAGATTAGTTGGGAAATAGGGGACTGACAATGGTGTTGCTCACTTGTGAATTAGGAGGACCTTCTTCTCTTCCCCCAAGTCTTGAAGGATTGTGCGAGTAGAACCCATGTTTCCCACAGGTGAGCAGGTACTCGCGAAGCAGGTGGATGGCAACATTAGCACAGGAATTACCTTCCAGTCGGCGGTCTTTCTTTCTGTGAATGTTGTTAGGAAGTGCTCGGTCGATAAAGCTTGAGCGATCTCCATCGAGTTAGGTACATTAGCACCCTCAAGCGTTCGTTGGATGTGAAGTCTAAACTGGGTTTCAATGTCTATTGCTCCTGCTGGATACATGCAGAATGGCTTCGGAGCCCCCAGAAGCCCAGGGGCTAGAACTTGACAGGCGGCGATATCTGTTGTTGCACCACCAATATCGCATGATATTATGACATTGCCCGGGCTAAATCTATGGACTGAGGCTGGGGAGACACCTTTCAAGCAAGAATAAGCTGAAGCCCAGGCTTCGGAGGTGTCGGTGAAGATCTTGCTTTCTTTTCTGTCCCCGATACAAAGATAAATAGCCTCCGTAGCAAGTCGTCTGAAATTTGCAACGGTCGGAAACTCTGCCCAGCTGCGTGGCACAGTCAAGATCCAATGGATTGTGTTGTCCTTCCAGTGGTGGTGGCGGCTTAGAGAAGAACAGATTTCGGAGACAATATGGCCAAAGAACAAGTACATGAAGTCCTGCATCCAGCGCTGGGGGTTGGCTTGAGCGATAGCAGGTTGTAATTCGGAGTTGGTAGTAGGCAAACACTTCTTATCTATGGAAGACTTGAAGTATTCATGAATCTTGAACTGCGGAGGAAGATCGGCACAGTCTATACCCCAGGCAACAGGGCTGTCGCCATCGTTTCTTGTGTCATAGGCCAACCTTGTAGGCACTTTGTTCTCTTCGAATATATCCGTCCAAGAATTATTGAGGTGTGTGTTATTCTTCCAGCAAGCCCCTAAGACTGCCAGTTAGGCTTCGCTTAAATGATAGAAGGAGTAGAAGGTAAGACGTACCGGATCGTGTCATCCCAATATCAGCACAAATTACTGTGATCTGTGGTTCATTTGACATCTTGCAGACTTGCTATAAACCCGATCCTTTGTTTTCCTTTGCTAATGAATAGGCTCTGGATTTCAATAAGAAGGTGAAAGGGATGTTTTCCCGAAGCGTTTGCTGTTCCGTTTGCATATAGACTACTCGTTTCCACCCCTTTCCAATTGTCTCGGGAAGAATATGCCCAAAACGGCCTGACCAATAATGAAAAGTCGTTGAACAGTGAACACCTACTTCTCTTTCACCCTCTGGCAGAATTTCCATTTATCATCGCCCAGATCCTCAAACCCTCGTATCTCCAGCCTCTTCTACTCTCACCTCAGCTTCTTGTGCACTACTTGTTATTACAAACTCCCGAGCTACACCACCTCGACCATCACGGTTTGCCTCTATCATAACCAGCGGGTGATTCGCTTCCGGTTCGGGTCTCAAGATGATTTCAAGAGCTGCTATGGCTCTTGCTATTGCACTCCCCCTTGGGATATGCCTGCTTATCACCGTGGTTCTCGGTCTGCTTCTCGGTCTGCTTCTTTTCCGCCGTGGACAGCATCACGCGAAAAACACTTGGGAAGCCAGGGCAAACGCCAAGGCACAGATTGGTGAACTCCAAGAAAAACTCCACAAATTTCACACAATGCTAGCGGATGACAACAACAACGATTGTGGCACCTCCGTTTACGATCTTGTTCCCTTGTATCAAAGAACCTATCATTGGTGTACGGGAGATCCTTCACCAATACAGAGTTACATCGAGAAATGGGTTTCATACGATGAAATCCAGCTATCAATCCCTGACGAAATCACCCGGCTCGAGGACGTCCTCTTTCCGGAGCCACCAGAGAGTTTGGGGAGTGGTATCGATAAGGATCTCCGTATTTTCTCCAATCCACAACAATACACCACTGCGGAGATAGCGACGCTTCTCTATGGTGGCCACTCCCGCAAGCCCATGCTCCGCCACTTGATGACAGCCACTCTATTGAAGAATACATCAATCAAAGGAAATCCATCACTAACTCTACTTCCATTGGGCGCCTCGGACATAGTGGACCTTTACAATATTTCTGTTGCGGTTCAGAATGGTCTCAAGCGTAATGCACACCCTCCTTCTATTTCTGCATATTACATAGCTAACTACTGGGTTTTAAGTCCCTGGCAGAGTTTTTATCCACATCTGCAGGTTTGGGTTCTACAATGCCGTGAGAGGAGACGAGGAACGCAGACAAAAACCGTGGCACGAGTTTTTCGAAACCGTTTTCCAGCCATATTTCAAATCCAACTCGCCCGAGGATGTAGCCGAACGACGCGCTGATCTCAACGAAGTGCTGGCTTCTGCAGAGGTTCACGGGATGGAGAGTTTGGGTTTTGCCTACGAGATCAATTATCCGTGGGGTGAGAAAGTTGATGGGCAAGTGACGATCGCGCCTGGTATGACGCAAACCTCATATGACCCCCCGTGGCCGGGGCTCGCCGTGAAGCTTGTCGGGTCTTCTTGTTTGTAGTGGATGAATTCACACAGGAAGGTTAGAATAGTCTGAGGCATGGGCAAAGTTACCAGAATATTTGATTGTTGGTGGTGAAATGGGGGCTTGGGTTCCCTCCTTTGGCTGGAAGTCTTTAATTCGATCGTAGCTGCTATCGCAGGATTCAGGAGTAGTTGTCTTCCATATTTTTGGCCCACATAAGTGGCTTACTTTCAAATTGCCAGATTCATGATGTCTTGCTGTGACTCAACAACCTATGTTGTATTTTCAAGATTCCATTACCCGTTCTTAGAGACGTGGCTTTTTCTGCCCCTTTTTTTCACCCTTCACAGCGGAGACATTCTGAAATTCGTTTCCGCTAGCGGATTTATATCTCTTTCTCGTCATAGTTTTCAGGAGGCTGTGATGTCTCTCTCGTGTGAAGTTCATAGGCTCAAGTAAGACAGATGTCACCCCATGGCTCATTTGGAGTTTTGACTGGGCGAGAGAGAGACATTCTACAGATCTTTGGTCTGTTGGTGGACCCCCCGCTTCATTTGCTCCCGATCAACCCGAGAACATCGAGCTTCAACGTTTGAGAAAGTCGCATCTGGAAGCTCGAGAGATGTATAAAATAGGCAGCGTTCCCTCTGTTCTTCTACTCGCATTATCCTTCATTATCTTCTCTCCGTTCGCATCAAAGCAATCATTTCTCAGCTGAGCCCCGGCTCGCATTACGCTTCAAATATTCCAGATACATCGATTTCCCAAGCACCTCTCTTCCTCTCGCATCCAAAGTACCCTACCGCAACAACCAAGACCAAAATGTGCGATCCCGTTGCAGCAACCATGTCCTGCTTCAGAATCATCGGAAATATCCATCAGCTGAGGATAGGCTTGAAAAACAGCTCAATAATCCTCGCAAACATTCAGACCAATGTGGCAAATCTGCAGACGTCTATCAATGGACTTCAACGACTAGCGAAAAACCGGATCTTGAGCCAAGAGAACTTCAGCGACCTTGCTATCAGCGACAGGATTTACCACCAGAACCTCATTGAAGTAAAGAATCTATTGCGCATTCACACTCGGGAGTACGAAAATGCGTTCATCAAGAGTTTGATTTTCTATTGGGGGGCTAGGGGGGAGTTACAGAGCAGGATGGCGGCCTTGGAGGACAGTGCGAAATACCTTGTGCAGCGATATGACACGTGAGTCTCCTGTCCTAACTACTCATATTTTCCGAATGAGGAACCTCTTTCCGCTCGGGGTGCCCAATTTCTATCTTGTTACTGATCATCAAGTAGGATTTTCCGTTCCAACTCTCCAGGGGATTCCTTAGTTGTGGGAAGGGGAGACTCGAGGAGGGCCAATGACCTACTGACACGAAATCGCACCCTGGGAGGAATATCCGAGTCTCTATCATCTGCGCCTGGGATGCCGGAGTTAGAGGCGGGATTTCGACAAGAATTATCTGAATTGGAAGGATCTGATGATGCTGAATGACTTGCTTAGAGCTGGCCAAGGAGGAACCAACAGAGAGGGGCTGCTTTCAAATAGGTCATGGAGGGATAGGATCCGGCGAGGGGGCAGGGGTGGCTGGGCTTCGAGGCAGATTTGATGGAATGGAGAATGGGTTGGGATGGAGGAGCTGTGGATAGATTTCTTTGGTCTTGGAGATTTTGAATAGTTGGGATGATATCGTAATAATATTTTGAATTTGCTAGACATACAGAACAGTTGCAGCCCTACTCGAGCCTCACAGCCTTAGTCCAAAACATGTTCCCTTGAATAGCTTCAAAATCTCCTTATCAACAGTCTCTTTCCTCTGGGGTTTGCTGTCCTTCCTCGTAGATATTCGAAGAGTATTTCTGTCCATGAGAAATCAAATCTTTCGGACCCCAGAAATTCTTCTCGGAGTGCCATCATGAGCGTCGCAGTAAAGGCGAAGTTCTACCCCAACCTTCTTTAGCAAATGCATCCAAGGCAAGATGTGTTTCCGTACTTCTTAGCCCAATGGAGCTCGATAATATTACAGAATACCGTTGTTTCGCTTCCCCTTTACCTCTCGCTTAAATTGTACCCCGCTACCTAACTCTCTTGAAAGCTATATTTAATTTATTTTCAAATAGATTTATTCACTACGACGGTAATGAATTCTTTCATGCAAGAACTACATAGAGAAGAAAGCAGATGTAGGAGGTCCTGGATCTTAGTGGGTTCCTCATTAGGGGTCTGCGTTCTAATGTGAGTGCGAATAATCTCTCTCTATAAGACGGATTTCGACCAAGGACAGTATCAAAGTTGCGCAGGGTTGTTCGGTATTTCCCAAATCATCACAGTACTAACAGACCCAAAGGGGAAAATGCTGATTTATGCAATATAGCCCGCAGCATGTCAGACAAGCTTAGAAATTAACCTGCAAGAACTCCGATTGTGCCGTGCATCAGGAGCGGAGACATGAGGCTGAGGACATCCTTGCAGAGCTTGTGGAGTAGCATGGTTCTCATATAACCGCAGCCAACTACAAGATTATAGATGTAGGCTGATTGCAGACCGAAGAATGATCTGGGGACGTGGTGTCGAGTTATCCTCGAAGCACGCTGACTCGATGTCATGGAGAGACAATGTATCTCGCTTCATCCCCCTTGTCCGCCCCCTGCATCGCTTACCCCGGTTTTCAACGGCTCCCCTTTCCCCCTGATTTCGCATGATATATATCACGAGGCACCCACAATCCCTCTGCTCCTTTGTAAACTTGAACTAAGTGATGATGCTCAAGTACAGAGGAGGAAACGGCGTTGTGCCAGACTGCATTTATGAGAAGTCCATTGGTCACAGGAACGCTTACTGGACCGAAGCGAACCTAGTAGCAGGAGCAGGAGACGGAGTCCTCTACACAGGCCTGACACTCAATAACTGGGAATATGACTGCCCAGCTGGTACTACCAGGGGGCCCATCAACCTCCTCTGCCCTTACGCCATGCCGTGCGATGGGATCGTGGTTGAGGACCTCGCCATGTGGACTGTCAGTGGCAGTGAGCTTTCCTACAAAAAGTGGGAGAAAGCTTGGAGATCGGGACTGTGTCTGCAAGCTAGGACAGCTCATACTAGTTATGCTATCTTGATCAGCACATTGACTACTGCACCTACTGGATGGACTGCCTCGACCACGCCCAGCGATTTGACTGCTGGCTTTGATATCTCATCCAGCATCCCAATCCCCGCAGTCCCGATTACCTTCTTCCTGGGAGTTACGCCAGCGATTGCGAGATAGTACTCATAGAGCGGCGAATATATGAAATCGTGGTTAATTTGATATAGGTACTAAAGTGGTGTTGGGTTTTGAGGGGGGAATATTTGGGAGGGAAGCGGGCGTGAAAGGACGAGGAACACCTGAGCCTTGGTCCATGGGATTTTCGTTTACGGATCGTATGCATGTCTTGGATTAAAATCAAGCGGAAGCAGGGCCAAGTACTGTACAGTACGTGAAGTCAGAAACCAGCTGTTCAGAAAATAAAGTAAAAAATCAAAAATCAAAATCTATAGCTAACTTGTTCCAACTGTAGCAAAGCCCAAATCCCAGCCGAAGATCTTCAAGATCCATATCAGCTCGAGCGAAGTGTATCCGATGCATAGCAAAAGCCCAAATAACATAATATTTAGCATGGGTCTCTTCCTCACAGCTAAAATGCCATGCCTTGCCCAAAGCTTGAGGTCAACGTGGAAGATTTGGAGATCTGTATCCGGGACTGTCTCTGCAACCAACGCTGAGACCTTCGACAATTGAACCACCCCAAGACTGTGGTTGGATTTAGAAGTCTATTTCGAAATATTAGCTATTTATTGAGCTTGCTCTGCAGGCAAAAAGGTGACGCTACCACACGTTGAGAGTGTTATCTTGGTTTCACTCGCCAAGAACTAATCACTCCTGGTCCTTAAAATCGACCCTTGGAATTATCAACAAGGACTAAATAAACGGCAATAACTAAACGTAAGTCTCAATTATCAACATTTTGGATGAAAAAAGGTAGATGGATGACATCAAAAGTCTAATATTTATAACCTCAGACCGTAAAGCGAAACCCAGCCGGCAAAACCTCGCCTAAACCAGTAGCTCCAACGTTCAAGCTCCCATGCCTCCTCTCACCAACACAACTCTCCCCAACACAACTCTCCCCCGAGCTCCTCTCCCTCAAATCTACATACAGACCGATTCTTCCCCATGCAGTACGCATCTGTACGCTTCACCGAATACAAACATGTCCTTCGAATCCCCCCTCCCCCCCTACAACGCCTCTGACCCCACCGCGACCTTCCTCAACTCCTCCTGTCTCGACCTCCTCATGATCGAGCTTGTGCCTATGGCCTACCGGATCGTTAATGAAATCGACGCTTTAGACACGAGTTCCTCGCCTGCGAAGCCTGCGGTACAGGCGGGAAATACTGGAGCGAGTACTGCGAATGGTGGTGGTGGAAGTTTGAAGAGTAATGCTGCGATGTATGGGGCGCCGAATAGTCTAGCAGGCGGGAAGAAAATGGATGAGGACGAGGAGAGGGATGCGGTATTTTTTCGGTTGGAGATGTTAGGTTACAGAGTTGGCCAGGGACTCGTCGAGCGGTACGCGCTCTCTTCCATTGCCTAATGCCTTTTTCTCCAGCCTGAATCTAAGTCTCCTCTCTGGCAGGTTCTCTCGCGACCGTCCGCGCTTTACCGACACTCTCGACGCAATAAAGTTCCTCTGCAAGGACATGTGGATGCTAGTCTTTAGGAAGCAAATTGATAATCTGAAGACGAATCATAGGGGCGTGTATGTGTTGACGGACAATTCTTTCAAGCCGTTTGCAAGGATGAGTACAGAGGCTGGGGGGCAGGCGGTGGTTAGGGCTCAGCCGGTATGTTTCGATCTTTCTCGTTCTTGTGTTGGGGGAAGTGGGAGCGGAGTGGGAGGATGGTAGATGAAAGGGGGGATGAGAGAGGGGATGTGGAACGCTGGCTAACGAGATCATACAGTTCCTGTGGTTTCCCTGTGGTATCATCAGAGGTGCACTGGCTAGTATGGGGATCAATGCTACAGTACAAGCGGAGACAAGCGAGTTACCGGGAGCTATATTTCAAATCAAGAGCATCACTACAAAGCCTTAATCTCTAGCACTGTTGGAGGGAGGTCGGAGTGGGTGAGAACTGGAGATAGGGGTGCGGGAGAGGTATTTGAATGCAATTTAGCGGCATGCTCGGCGTTTTAGGGGCTCTTGGTGCAGCCTACGGATAGGCCAGGATGGGGAAGGACAGGAGCGTAGCATGCGTAGATCCCCACCAACGCATCATTTCACCAGTTGCCCAAAAGTGCTTGTGTGCTTTTTTCATTCAAAGTATTCCTGCCCAAACCGTTAATCATAACGAATCAACCATTCCATACCGTCCTCTTGAAACCCCATCTAACGCAAACGGTAAAAGAATAGCAACTCAGCACAATCTCTCATCTCTCTCTCGGCTCGAATCGAAACAACAAGCAATGCCCGTTCTCTCACAGCCTATCTAAGCAGTGCCAACGATCAGTCATGGAGTCCCTACCAAGCAAGAGTCTGACCTGTCTCATTGATCTATCAAATCCCTTCTCTGGGAGAAAAGACTTCAAGAGTTTGTTGATCTTAGACGGACAAAGGAAAAGAAGGAGAGTATGAGCCATGTGCTAGAATATACGGCCGACGAGGGACGGAGACACAGATTTGAGACAAAATTTTATAGTTCTTGCATGATAAGGAAGGGAAGAGGGGGCAGGTGGGGAGACTACTTTTGAGGTGGGTTGTGGGCAAAGGTAACACCCTTCGAAATGTTGCCCTTGAGGCCTTCTACGCAGGCCTTGAGGAGGGTCTTTTCGTTGTCATTGAGGGAGGCTAATGGATTTTGGGCCTTCTCGGCTCCGGTAGTCTAAAATATTGTCAATAAGGCAATAGGGAAGAGAGGGGGAAACGTACGCCTAGCTCAACGGGAACAGAAAAGAAGTCACAGCCGGTCTCCTTGGCAATAGCTTCACCACCTGGAATGCCTGGGAGGTAGACGAAAGTAGGGGTAACAATGCCCTTTTCGCCGCTAAGAGCCTTGAGGACAGCCTCTGTGAATCTGTTTCCTGTTAGAGAAGCTCGTCGATACAGAAGAGGGGAATTACCGGAATCCAGCATATGCCATGGAAAGAGTAGCAGATCCAGCTCCATCCTTGGCCGCAACAACCTCATCGCCCCCAAATTGCACACGCTTGATTAGCGCAGCCAACTTGTCAGCAGGAATCTTAACAGCAGGCTTGGCCTGGCTGAAAAGGGGAACAATGGTTTCTCCAGAGTGGCCTCCAATAACTGGGATGTTCAAGCTTTGGGGGTTCTTCTCTCCGATGATCTCAGCGACGAACGTCTCGGCACGGACGACATCAAGGGTGGTAACACCAAAAAGACGCTTGGGGTCGAAGACTCCCTTGGCCTTGAGGACCTCAGCGGCGATAGGGACGGTAGAGTTGACGGGATTGGAGATGATGAGGATGTAGGCTTTTGGTGCGACCTCGGCGATAACTTCAATGAGGCCCTTGACGATTCCGGCGTTGATGTTGAAGAGATCATCACGGGTCATTCCAGGCTTGCCTGCTTCTTGTTAGTGCTTATATTTGTGGACAAGGGAAGCTCTGCATACGGGGAATTCCAGCAGGAATAACAACGATATCTGCATCCATCATAGCAAGCTTGGCACCATCATCTTTTGGTAGATAGCCAGTGATTTTCTATCCCTCATTAGCTATATATTTTTCTCTCTCTTATGGATGTACGTACGGCAGGTGAGGAGATGTGGGACAGATCTGCGGCGACACCTGGAGTGTTGACAACATCGTACAAGGCCAATTCGGTGATGAGGGGGCAGGTCTTGAGGAGAAGGGACAGAGGCTATTGAGGCAAAGGTCAGCAAATCGCTCAACTGCTGGAGCAAGGACAGTAGTTACTTGACCAATTCCACCGGAGGCACCAGCGACGACTAGAATACCATTAGAATCTTCATTTGCCACTGTAGTTGCGGTGTAGATGCGTACCAGCCTTGATTCCCATATTTGCGGTATTTGTTGAGGTCTGCTCTGAAGTCAATAATTATTACCCCGCATTGTCGATAATTGCATCTGGGGAACTCAACATGCCTTAAGTGTAAGATTCTAGAGGTTGTACAGAGAAGAGAAGTTAGAGGGGGATCCTGCTTGATGAAGTATCTTTCGATCTAGGGTAAATGGAAGTTTGGGTTGACAGTCTCCCGACAGAATGAAATCGGTTGGAGGGGTTAAGAAGCTCTGCTCTTGCTGGGCAGCGAAGCGAGTGGGGGGAAAATAGCTCGGACCTTAATCGGATGGGGGTGCGGGATTGAAGAACTGACCTGGCTGGCTTGTTGTTTTATACAAGTATATTCTACTCAAAAATAAGATAATATACAACAAAGAGAAAAGGACGATGCTGTACCTTACATGGATATATGGGAAAGGGTATTAGGGACTAGTAACCGCACGTATGGCCGAGGCATGCTCCAAATCGGAGAGGATCGGGCGAAGGGTCTCGTGGAGCGTTTCTTGCCGATAACTTTACCATCTTCACATGCCGACATAAGAGCAGCTGTAGCTTTAGAAGACTAGATGATTGAAAGTGACTCTCGATACTCCGTTTGTGGGGTTAGTGGTTCGTGTTTATGGGGTATTAAGGGTATTCCATCTATGGAATCAGAATCTTGAAGTATAAAGCCTGATTCAAACATCAAAATTATCAAGCCACCAAAGTCCCTCAATAGTATAGCCAAGCTAGAACCACACAGGCCTTGGTCCCTAAATCCCCGATTCTGGTATCACCGGGGTTTGGTCGGTGCCGAAAACTCTCCCGAACCCATTCCTTCAAACATCCACCCGTGTGCCCATCATCATGGTCAGATTTGCACAGGTCTCATAGTCTCAGGTCTCATAGTCTCAGGTCTCATAGTCTCAGGTCTCATAGTCTCACTTCAATTCCATTCCATTAAGCCTCAGCATCATGTGTGCAAGCCTTCGTAATTGAGTTCTATTCATGACTACCATAGCAAGACCAGACCACATCCCTTTATGCACCAGTACCCGCACTAAATCATTCCTCCTCAACAGCCTTCGCCTTCGATCCGCGTGCCTTCTTCTCGGGGAGATCCTTCTTGGGGGTTTGGGATTGACGGATAGCAGAGGCGCGGGCAACGGCCTCAGCTCGGAGATCAGATCTGTATCCAGACTTTACGGTAGTACTGACGATTCCCTTGTAGGTCCTGATTTTTGTAAGCATCTTGTATTTTCCCGCCAGAACTTCTGTTTACTCACTTTCTTGTGGACTTGTTTCCTCCGTATGTGGTCTTGACGATAGAGCCCGCGGGTCTTTGGGGGTGCTTGGCCTTCTTGGTGAGAAGAGTAATTCCTCCCTTGTCACCTGCAGCTGGAATAATACCGACGGACTATCCTTCATCAGTATTACTCCATCAAACCGATAGGTGATTCTTTAGTCGGCATACCTTGTCGTTGACGAAACCGGCGTACTATGATAGAATTAGCTTAAAATCCGAGAAAGTACTTCAGGTTCCAATGGCTTACCTTGCGCGAGTGCTTGTTGGTCAAGTTCATGGGATCCTTGGAGAATTGAATACCACCGCTGGCAGCGCGCTTCACGAGGAATGCATTCTGGTTTCCTGCATCCCAAATATCAGTTTTGTTCCTCAAATCGCAATTGCGCTCTCCCCATCCCAATATCTCCAGAACACCGGCGCAATTCGAGCATAGAAATAGACGTACTGGTAATCTCCCAGATCAGGTCCGCGGAGACTTGGCTTGAGTGGTGAGACATGATTGTGTGTGGTTGTTTGGTGACAATTGAATCTCGAACTTCGTGATCTCCAATATTGCATTTTCTGGAAATCTACGTGGCCCCACTTGACCGCTTCCTTCAGCCAATCATAGATACCCAGCTTAGTCACCCAGCCTTGCACCCAATCAGGCCTAGCTTCTTCCGACAAGCCGCGTGTGCATTGACAAAGGAAGTTTTGGGGGCCGCATATCAGCTCATCATGAGGCATGATCGTGTCCGTCCCTTCTCATCATCACAGTTTCATGCGCGAAGTACTTCCACATAATCCAGGGGCAATCTCTGCTCAAGCCGTTCTACCATAAATCCTTCTTCACCTCAAGAAAAAGGAACGTTTTCAGGATGGGTTACCTTCTTTACTCTACAGTCTTTGCCCTCCTTGTCCTCTCCACCGGTAAGAATCCCTCCTTTCATCCTGCCCTTCTAGACACATTACTAACAACTTCAATAGCCATGTATCTCACGAGAGCATCTTGGATCCACCACATGCCTTCCCTTCCAGGCTCCTCGTATCTCTATGCCCGCCTCCCCTCATCCTTCGCATCTGATATGGAGAACGGCTTATCCTCATCTGCGTTCGACCTCTCTGGGAACGTAGCCGCCGGGGACTCCAGAGCCGGGTTAGACGACTCGAGCAAGAGGGAGATTCAGAAAATCATGAAGAACAAAAGGGTCAACTTTGATGAGGCGAGGAGGATATACACTGAGGGGAGGTTTGCAAAGAATAACATCGGACCGGATGGCCGGCCGAGAGACCCGAAGTTCGTGAGCTTTTCGTAGTGAGATCAGCAGTTGGGGAGAAAGCAAGAGAATACCGAGTGGACAGTGCTATTGCAGGCTCTCTAAGCTTGTATTATCAGTTGGGTTCAACCTTCAAGTCAATCTGCTTTCTCTTTGGACAGTCGGGGTTACGGACTGGTGGGGTGTTCCCTTGGTTGGGAGACGCCCCTCGCCATATATTCCGCAGTTGGGTACGGTCTCCTTTCAGTGTCTTCGGAAAAGACGTTTGATATATGCCATTATTGAAGACAGGTCCCCAGGTAACTGGGAATACTTGGACTTTGTTACGATGCGAAGACTTTCTGGATCTGCTTTTTCCTTTGAGCGAGCGAATCGGGCAAGGCGTTTGGGACTATGGCCAAGGGGTTTAATGGCCGGCGATGACCTGTCGTTGTGGCATGGGTTTCTTTTGTCCATCCTAATTCAGAGCGGGAGCGGAAGCGATACCTACATACGAATAAATCAACAATTCCACGATCAGCAACTGCCTTCCCTTACATTCAAGCCAACTCGTTTCTATCACACCCTAGATCAGTGTTCAGAAGTCTGCAACACCGTGAAAGCTCGCTCGCCGTGGACAGAAAAATTGGCGCACTTGAATATTCAGGATTAAACCAATACTCAGATTACCTACAGTCATTAATCGGCTTGAGTAATTCCTAGCACTTAGATGTTTCATGCGTTTAGGATATTCGAGACAATCCGAATAATTAGGACAGTTCTAGTACCTATCTTCAGGGTATCAACTTAACAATAATCGGTTCATCCTCAAAATTCCCTCCGCTTACCACTTTCCCTATCCCAGGCAACGTTTCTCCGTCGTTTGGATGACTCGGTAAGTATAACCGCCATCACGTGGGCGAAACCCTCCCCCCTTTTGCGATCCTCCCGTAGAGGCAAACACGACATTGTTACTGTAGTTACTCGACTATTCCCCACCATAGAATTCGAGTTCCGGGAAACATGTCCTCCTTTGCCCATAATCCCGCTTAACCAAGGCCCTCATAACCTGCCAGCAAGCACCTGCCACAGTATTCACACTCCAGGTCGTAAGTGGAGATCGCGGAGCCAGAAGCCTTCGCTGCGTCGTGAACTTTTTATCTCTGCTTTACTACTGTACTGTACAGTACTATAGCTACAAACAACCAAAGCATAGCGCTATCACTCTCGCAGAATGGATTTTCGGGTCGAGAAAAGGACGATTGTTGGTGTGTGTTTATCCACAGTGGACATTATTTCCTCGCGTGGAAGGAGGCAATGGGTGAGGAGTAAGGGGCTGGATATAGAGCGTGGTGAATAGGTACCTACCTACCTACCCACTTACCACCTTGTGGCGCATCTTCTTTTGCGCAACCAGCCCTAATAAGTTATGAACCCCGCACTCTCTCTCTCTCTCTCTTTAATCCTTATTCCTGTGTGAGCTGTCGGGGACGCTTTATCGGCGCTCTGGTCGTGGGATATTTGTTTGGTGGGTTGAAGGGGGTAGGTTTGATTTTAAGCGATTTGCTGTCGGCGGAATTTTAGGACTGATATCGGAGGGCCAAGATTCCCAAGACCTGAAGGCAGGAAAGGGCTGTGATGAAATGAATACGAAGCTGAGAAAGGGGCGGGAGAAAGAGAAGGCAGAAATCAGGGGAACGGACAAAAAGAGACAGGAAGGGGGCGAGCAAATATGAAACGAGCGACGAGACTTCTTCATAGGTATTAAGCGGCGAGGACTATGATCCAATGCCTACAATCTAAACCCCACCGTCCATCCATCAACCAAAAAATGCCGACGATCAAACGCCATATGCAGCTCCCCCCCCCCAAATATATACCCTTCCGCACAGCATCACCAACCTCAACCATTTCATCCCCTCGTTCTTATATCAATTTCTTCTTCAAATAATCTTTCTCAAACATCTCATCGGCAGGCCTCAGGTAAGTGCCACCAATACGATCCCACATCGTGGTGTACTGTCCATAATTGAAGTCGAACCTGGAATGATGGAGACTGTGGCACGCAGCCCCGTTAATAATCGGCGAGTTGGCAACGTATTCGCCGTCGTGGATGAAGACCGTCCAGATCTGGATGACGACGAAGAGACCGAGATAGGCGAGTTTTTGAAGCGGGAAGATGAACGGGAAGACATGGTAGGGGATGGATTGGGCCCAGCCGTCAACGGGGTGGAAAGCGATAGCCGCATATGGGGTGGGCATGATCCATTTGTGATGCGGCTTATGAAGAGTCTTGTATACCCACGGGTGGTGCAGACTGCGATGGATGAAGTAGACGAAGCAGTCGGTGAAGAACAGGAAGAGCGCGAATTGCCCGATGTTGTAGTAAGGGGTGGGTTCGTCGGCGAGAGAGTCGTAGAGCTTGGAGTGGCCGCGGACTTCAGCGAGGAAGAAGGGAACAGTTAGGACGGACATGAAGGGCATGGCCTCGCAAGACTGGCGAATTTCCTGGCGAATTTGGTTTTTGAGGAATTTGGGGTGTTTGAAGGTGGTCTTGTCGAAGATGAAGATGTAGGAGAGGGTGGCGATGATGAAGTAAATTGCTGCGCCAGCGAGCCTGGGAAACGGTTAGATAGAGTTATGCAGGAGATTCAAAGTGTTTACCAGGTGACTAGGAAGAGAGAGAAAGCCTGGCGATAGATGTTGTCTCGAGGGAAAGCGCTCAGGTATGCTGCATCGCCGGGGGGGAACGATATATATTGAGTCGCGGGAGAGTATTGGTAGGGCGAGGCAGCTTTGAAGTCTGCGATGGTGGCATTGTTCAGTCCATCCTTTATGAATGTTGGAAGCTGCGCAGGTGCAAACTTGGCATACAGGCCATCGAAGATGTAAGTATCGAGAAACTCGAGGGCGATATCCATAGTGGTGATGCGAGTGTGTTGTTCAGTAAAGGGGGGGGGAGCGTGGCGGCGGACAGTAGCAGAGTTGGTTATTCGCATGCAAACTCCAACTAAATGGGTTTATTTCGATGTTCTGTGGTCGAAGCAGGAGGGTGGCGGTGGTGAATGCGAGTTGGAGTGGTGATACAGAGCGGAGTGGGAGTTGGGAGGACTCGGTATTTGAAGCAGATGCATACCTTCGTACTGTAGGCCAGTACTGACTGAACCTCCGTACGATGTAAGGGACTCGAGAAATTTTGATGATTGCCGTACCTGGATTAGCGCTCAGTTCGGTTCGTGTGCAGTAGTGGGAAGGAGCCAATGGGAGAGGTCAATGGCCAGTTTAGGGCGTTGATTTCTGGTCCACTACGGAAGCCTCTTGGGAAGTTGGGAGCATGGCATGGCATGTACGGAGGTACAGTGGTGCCATTCTCGAGTCAACGGTTTGTTTCTATCCGGTGTAAAATGCTAGCAGATAATACCGAAATCGCTGATTTATGCCGCATATTTTAAAGTCCACCAATTTCGTAGAACTACTTCTTGCGCGTTGTGAGTCACAAACTACAGTATCCGCTGTCAACAAACTTTTACAAGTTCCCGTAATTAGTGACAAATTACTGACAATCTACAAGTATCAGGTTTTCCAGGCGTATGGATGTATGTACGGTGGAAGTGGCCGGTGAGTTGGAATGGGACTGCGACGTAATTAATTTGCACACGAATTTCCTGACGCGCTGATCTGATATGGGCGACAAGGAAAAGGGGAGTCTCGAGTGACTTCTGTTGTATTTGGTAAATGATTTTTGTTTTGATTTCTGATTAGGGTTCGCGACTAAAGTTTTGGTTTTGCTACTGTACAGTACTCAGATCTGATTCATGGTTGGTGCTGGTTGAGGAACCTGCAATAGGCTCGGGCTCGTACTCGTACTCGGAGGACAGCAGTCCGCGGCATCACGTGGACCCTGTGGTGAAATCTGATTGTTGTTGAGATAGAGCCCTCTGCAATCCAGATCAGAGATGAGAAAACTTTTACTCCAGAATTGATGAGAATTTTGGATGAAAGGAACTCTTGTCCAGCAAGTCCAATCCAGGGCCCGACCCCGTGACTCAGCCCCTTTACGTGCTGCAGTACAGTGCAGTACTGTACAGTACTGTACAAGTGCTTGGTCAATGTCCATGCGAATTTATCGCGATTGCGCAAGACAGCGGCGCTGAGTGCAGGGGCCGGAGTTGACCAGCGTATCCAATCACCTTTAAATTAACCCCACGAGATGAAGAGAAAAAACTGGGGGAAGGAGAAACTTCTATTGTGCTTGTTTCGGAGTCGGTCAAATCTACTGTACAGTCAACGGATAACTGCTTGAGATGGAGATGAGTCTTGAGGAATACGGCAGTCCGGCATCATCCACTTACAGTACTGTAAAGACCTGGTTAGATATGGCTTCAGACCGTACTTATCTAGTAGTTCGAGGTGGGGTAAACTCCGCCTGTTCCTGTTCTTGAACCGAATCGGTAGCATACGAAGTGCCTTCATATTCCTTCAGAGGGCCTCAAGTGGCAAAGCCGAATAATGTAATACAGATACAAGTATGTCTTTTAGTTTCTAGATCCAGCAATCTATCGCTTCGTGAGACTCTTCCGTTTTTATCCTCGGAGGCTACCAAGTCTCTTCTCCGCCTCACCGCTCCATGCGCAATGCAATCATAAATCGACGCCTGCTTTATGAATGCCCCCACACCCCCCACCTGGTGTTTCTGCTGCATCGGCAGGGGTGTGTCCCAATCAGTTATTATTTCCACTACAGGACTGTTCTGACATCGACCGTGCACTTCGCCCCTTCGCCGCTCCTCTGTTCTGTCTTCCCGGCAGCCACTAGACCCACTATTTTTCTTTTTGGTCGTGGGTAAGGGGAGTTTGATGTTTTGGGCTCTTTCCTCGCGCGGGACGAATTTCCATTGGCTCGGTCTGCTGGTGGAGGGCTGGCTCTCAGTGCAGTTACTGCAGAGGAGCAGCAGAACGGCCCTTGTCCTACCTTCCACCTCCACCACAGTCAGTACCAAGCAAGTTCGTTGGTCGTTGCTTCCTGTCCAGCTGGTCAGATCTCCTCCGTCCTTCCTTCCTTCCTTCTTTCTAAACTTCACTTCCATCACATCCATCACAAAGTCAACCCCATCACCACTTCCCATCGCATCTACAGCTTCATCGTCGGGTGCATTGCGGCCAAACCTACGAAGGTACTAGCTGCTACTTGCTGTACTGCGCTTAGACCTTGGGGAGAAGAATTACGAAGTGGTCTTGCCTTGCCTGGTCTTGCGATCAACGCCAGAACACCATCTGCCAGGTCTTGCAAACGCCGCCAATTTAATTTCAACATCACCTCACTTCACCTCACCTCACCCCTGTTCTACCCACGACTGGCAAATACCTCTCTGCGACTACAACTGCGACCTTGACACCACTGCATCTCCCATCTCAATCCGCGCATCACTCTGCGCATACCTTCAGCATCTGCAGCAACGTCGTAGCTCAATCCAATCTTGGCCCCCAACCCCTCTCTGAATCGCTTCATCCGAATTATCCTCTGCAATGTCGATGTATAATCCTCATCGGGGTCTGGGTCCTGCTCCTGGCAGTGGACCCAGCGGTAATGAGCGTCTGAATCAACTGTTGGAGAGCATTCGTGCAGAGTTTGAGAATCAGGCTCGCGCAAGTGGAGAATACGAGCAATCAAGTCAGTCCCTGGCAGAATCTGCCAGCAACAGAATCGCTCGTATACTGATATATCGCAGTGGCACAACAAATCAACGAAATGTCGATGGTTCGCGAAAAGGTCTACCAGATGGAACAAACACACATGGCTTTAAAGGCAAAGTAGGCGATGCGACTGCCGCCAGAAGTGAAATGCTGACCTTGATAGGTATGAAGAAGAAGTCAACAGATTACAACGCGAACTTCAGGAACGAGGAGGCCCTTCACGTTCGGCTGGCATTGGTGGCCCATCTCAACACGTTGGCGGAGGACAGGCACCCCCAGCCCTTGGTCATGGGCCAAGTAATCTGTTTGGTGGCATAATGGCACAAGGAGGACAAGGAGCTCCAGGACTCGCGCCACCTCCCCCTCCCCCTCCTCAGTCAGATCAACATGGCCCCCCTCAACACCAGATGCCTCAGCCTGGTCCCCCACCACCAGGTCTTCAAGGACCTCCTCCTCCGCCGCCTCCATCCCAACAACCTCCTTTCCCAGGCAGCTACCCTCAAGGACCAGCTCCCAATGGCTACTCTCAGCCTCCTCAATCCACCGCTTCACCTGGACCTGGGAAGGGTCGTGTTTTGAACCGTGGACCTGGTGGGCCAGCTACCCCACAATTGAACCAGCCAATCCCATATCCTGATCCAAGAGCTGCCGCTTCCCCACAGGTTGGTCACCTGCCCCCCGGGCAACACCCTCCTCCATACTCTAGAGTAGGAAACGCATTGGCAGAGCTGGATCTTGAGCGTTTGCCAGGTCACCAGAAGAAGGTCGAATCAGATTGGTTCGCCATTTTCAACCCAGAGGTTCCCCGTGTTCTCGATGTTGACCTTGTTCACACTCTGCAACACGAGAGTGTTGTCTGTTGCGTGAGGTTCAGTCATGATGGAAAGTATGTTGCCACTGGATGCAACAGATCAGCTCAAATTTTCGATGTTATCACTGGACAAAAGGTCTGCATTCTTCAGGATGAGTCTGTTGATGCCGTTGGGGATCTTTACATCCGAAGTGTTTGCTTCAGTCCCGATGGAAGATTTTTGGCTACTGGTGCGGAGGATAAGTTGATCAGGGTCAGTTCGCCCATCCCCTTCCCTTTTTTAAACCTCGCTAACCATTTCAGGTATGGGACATCCAATCAAGAACCATTAGAAACACCTTTGCTGGTCACGAGCAAGATATTTATTCCTTGGACTTCGCTCGTGATGGCCGTACCATTGCTTCTGGTAGTGGCGATCGTACTGTTCGTCTTTGGGATATTGAGGCCGGTCAGAATGTTCTCACTCTTACGATCGAGGATGGTGTCACTACTGTGGCTATCTCTCCCGATACCAAGTTGGTAGCTGCTGGATCTCTTGACAAGAGTGTTCGTGTTTGGGATGCTACCAGCGGTTATCTCGTTGAGCGTCTTGAGGGGCCTGATGGACACAAGGATTCCGTCTACTCTGTTGCTTTTGCCCCCAACGGAAAGGATCTTGTCTCTGGTTCTTTGGACAAGACCATCAAGATGTGGGAGCTTTCTGCACCAAGAGGCAACCACCCCAGCAATGCACCCAAGGGTGGAAGATGCACCAAGACTTTCGAGGGACACAAGGTATGCTCATTAATCCATCACATCCCATCCAATCTGTACTAACCAGACTAGGACTTTGTTCTCTCCGTTGCTCTCACCCCAGACGGAAACTGGGTTCTCTCCGGATCCAAGGATCGCGGTGTCCAATTCTGGGACCCCAGAACCGGCAACACCCAGCTCATGTTACAAGGCCACAAGAACTCGGTCATCAGCGTCGCCCCCAGCCCAAGCGGAGGCAGCTTCGCCACCGGATCCGGAGACATGCGTGCTAGAATCTGGAGCTACAAGCCTTACCCATGAGCAGTTGTTTCGATTCCTGGGAAATCAGTGCGTAAGGGCGAACAGATAAATATCCGGATGGATGGCGTAATGGGGATCTTTTGTGGATGGTTTTTAGTTTATATTGTGTTTTTTCTTATTTGGAATGGGTGGTGGTGGAGTGGGAGATTGATTGACTAACCGACTAATTATATGTTGGGTGTAGCTAGGGTGGTGGGAGTGGGGGGCTAGCTAGCTATCTGTCTTGCATAGGAAGAGTGAAGCTGAAAGATTCCACTGACTTCTCATGTCCTCTCGCCTATCTCTGCTCTTATCCCAAGTGAAGCCTAGCCTTGATCAAGCATAAAATTCTCCTTCCAGCTTACGCTCGCATCTAATTACCATCGTACTCCATTCCTGCCTACCTTCCCCTCCTCTCCTTCCCATCTCCCAATAGTAAATTCTTGCTCTACTCCCCCAACTTCGAAGTGGCATAAAGCCCCCCGCCCACAGCACAACCTCAAACTATAATCAGGAACCTATCTCGTCTAAACTTCGACTCTTGGGAACTGGAATTAGTCTTTCCTGTGGCTTTTTTTTTTTTTTGGTCTAGGGCTTGGTTTTGTTTTTGGTTTTGTTTTTGGGGATGAGGGAGGGATGAGGGGTGAGGGATGAGGATGTGGATGTGGATGTGGATTGGGATGAGGGAGTTCTAGACATCAAGGAATCATCTACAGTCTTCTTAGTCATGAACATGCAACGGACGGGCTTACGGACTTGGGGTTATTATACGAGGTTATTTATGGGTGGTTCGAGATGTTTTATTATATTCTTATATGTGTGATAGTTTCCTGCTTGTATTTCATAGCTCATGGTCTCCTGGCCGGGATCTATTCTGTAGTGGCGGGATTGAATTTGGTTCGGCTCACGCTCTCGGAGACTCTCTGTTTCGTTTCGTGTTGCGGGTTTGCAGTCCCATGTGGAAAATGTTCTTGGATGAGAAAAGGGATATCTTGTTATCTGTGTGTTAAACTCTGGTGTAAAGTCAAATATATATATACTTGCTCCTTTTGTTCCCAGCTGTATAAAACCTTAAATTATGGTTGGTCAAGGCGGTGAAACTAAACTGCGCTAAAGTAAACTACTGGGAAAGATATGGAGGGGAAAGGAGAGGGGGTATAATAATACCTACATGTGAATCACAGTGAATATACACGACCTACACCCCTGTATCTAAGATATGGTAATACGAGGGAGCAAGGAAGAATGGAATGACAGGGAGAATTGGGTTAGGAGAGTGCCGGGTACGTTGATGTCAGATGAGAAGGTTGGGATCTTGTGCCGGGCTACAGGTATGTGTGGATGGGTGTAGCCTGGGGCTTGGGGTTGGATAGTTTGTTGTTGTTTGTAGTGTGTAGTGTCTAGGGACTTCGGAGGGATAAGAAAGGGGGGTTATTTATATGTGTGGAGAGGGGGTGGGATTGGGATAGGTGGGATTTTTAAAGAGGCTAACTGTTAAAGGAGCGAACTGTTGAGGGGTTGGCTATCGAAGGTATTAACTGTGCAAGGAGTTAACTATCAAAGTTATCAACTATCAAGTAGCAAGCATTAAACATAAATAATATAAGATAGAAAAGTGAATTATCAAGCAGGCATAAACAAAACCAGTGAACACTGAACAGTAATCTCTAGAGTAGGAATAAAGGGAAGCAGGATGTGGTTTTATATAAGATCATATTATAACTTACAAGTCAGTTTTAAAGTGGTGTAAGTGTAGACCTTTTTTATAGGGAGTGAATACGTGTATTCTCTCTTCTTTGGTGGAGGGTCCAAGGGGGAGAAATAGTATCAAAGAGAGAGTAATAAGGTTACGGTGAAGTGAATGATAGCAACATCTCTTTTCTATAATCAATGCCACTTAATTCTCCAGCTTACCAGTCCCTCTCCCCTTGCTTTGAACTAAGCTATTCCGAGTTAAACAAGTCAACCTATATCCCCGATTAGTCGCTAATCGCAGAATGGCGACTGATAGGAGGAGGATAAGAGAAGGCGTTGGATATTGAAGCTTGGTATATGGAGGTAGGGCCGAGAAAATGAAAGATGATGGAAATCACGCAACGATTTGTGTAATACACTTTAGAAAACTCTCCAGAATCAATATATAGAGCCTACTCCCACTGCCCACCCCAGAATCACATCTTCACAGTCCCAGGCTCCTCTATCTGCCCCCGACAAGGTCTCTCTCAACTTTAACGAGTTGCAAAGGCTCGGCGGGCATCTGCTAGTAAGAAAAAGGCACGAGAGGTAGGAGTTTCATAACATTTCTCTCTGAAAGTAAAGGTGAGGCGTAAACGAGTCAGCAAGAAACTCCTCCCTCCGCTAGCTACCTATATAATTACGCCCTCTTCCAAACTAATATATTCCAGCTAGATTTCCCACATCTCTGTTACTTGGAGTCTCGGAACTACTACTCCTTGGACCTGAGCTTGTTCGTCCTCATCCTCTTGAGTTACTTGGTAATAGTTTGATAGGATGGATCATGACATAGTTTATATATACCTGTTGGAAAATGACGCGAGGATGGGGGGTTCCTTCCCTCTCAGCCTGCCAATTCACCTTCTCGCACTTTCCTTACCTCCTCCTTACCTCGGGCTCCTTACCCACCATCGTTATTCACTTCTTCACCTGAGTATATAAACCCGCTCCCGTCTCCCAAGCCCTCGTCTTTCAAACCCTCAGCTCCGCTACGAACACTCCTGTTGACCTGCGTTGACGTGTTCGTTGAGGTTTAGCTTCATGCTGGTGGAGAAATGGAGCAGGTTGGAGAGAGACGCGGGGGAGAATGTGTACAAATATGTAAAGAGAGGCAAAAGGAGAGCGACAGTAAATACCACAAGAGCACTGTCAGGTTTCCAATTTCCAATCTTGTTCTCCAACCCAAGCGGTTCTGAATAAAACCACGCATATCCATTTACTGGCTCTGCTGTAATACGAGAACACCAGCTTCTGTTCTAGCTCCTCTTCTAAACCTAGGGCGGTTTGAAGGTCGCTGTGCTTAAGCAGAATAGATTGAGAAGTCGGTGGGTAGTAGGGGTATTTATATCCGTTGGCTTCGCGTGTGGAGGTTAGTGCCTTCACTTTCTTTCTGATCCACAGTACTTTCATTCACCCTTTGCACGTATTTCTTCCTTAACTCTGGTTCCTTCTGATTTCTCTTTCCCCTTATTCACTTCTTCCCATGAGTATAAAAACCCCTCTCCCTCCTCTCAAACTCTGCATCGTAATTAATATGACTCTTCTGCACCTCCTAGCCATAGGAGTAAAGAATAATGTGGGCTCGAGGTGTTTGTTAGGGTGAAGGAGTGGTGGGATCTCATGAGTCGTGGAAGATATGAATATGGGAGGTGCAGAGATGAAAAGGGACCATGATGGCATAAAACCCTCTTCCGCCCTCAAATCCATTTTTGAATCAGAAGATACTCTCTAAGATAGTTTTAGGGCAAGGGATATGCATATACCCGCAGTGGGCTAATTTGGATGCTGGGAGGAGTCTAGGTAGTAGGGAGTAGGCAGGGTAAGATCCCAGCCCATAGACAGCTGAATAAAGTCGATGCTTTGCTTTGGGATTTGAAGAGGAGAGAAGGGTTCTATTTATAGAGGGGGTGGAGGATGGATTCACTAAGTCGCACAGAGACTATCGAATAGGCAGGTATGAAACTGCCAGGATAGGCAGGTACAAAACTGTCGAGGAGGCAGGAGAAGTCGACTGTGGTTAATGGAGGTGCTTTTAGGGACAGGAGTTTCTGGGAAGGAGTTCGAGGATTGAGAAGGGAAATGATTAGCCTTAGGCGGGTAGTGGCTGCTTTTTTATTTTATTCTTGCTCTTTCTTAGCTCTTACCGGCTATATAAACATAAATAATCTAGGTAAACAACCTTGGAATCATTAGTCGAGAGCAGAGCCAATACATCTGCGTTTGCGAACTCCGTCTTCTTGTAACTGCTATAGGCGCTTGACTATATTGCTTGGAAGGGCATTATTTATCAAGATATAAAGCCAGAGAACATTCTCTATATCGCACCCGGACGGTCAATATCAGTTTTAGCTTGGAGATTTTGGACTCTGTAACTGTGTTATTGAGTACTCTACGGAATCGGATCCCAGCTCTCACCACCAGTCCTCTCACAATCACTACCGCCAGAGCTCCGCCCCCAGCTCCTTCCTCCTTGCGCAGTGGTGCTTCCTGTTCATATTCCGCCACCCATATAACTGTGCCCATTTAATCCTTAGGTTTTTGCCTATATATTATATGCAACGGCATATGACTGTAAACCCACTCATCCATATACGCCTTTCTAACCTCCACCAGCCGCGTCCCCACCTGGATGAGTTGCAGGATTATCAGATCACAGCTTCATGTCTGTCTTGATAATCAGGAGTGCTTTTTGCACGCTTTATTTGCCCGAGACTTACTTCCCTTCCGTATCGGTTGTAAAATCCTTCGATATCGTTGAGACATTGAGACCCACCAGATCTTCCAACAAGTCTTTCGCAGATACGTAAGTCACCATCCAACACCTACGAATCATCTCACCGGCGATAATAGTATTAACTGCAGGGAATTGTTGCTTCCTGTAGCGTTCTTCAACCCGGCGTCCGGAAGGCCAAGATATGGCTCAGATCCAGTCATAATCGTATAAATAGTTGAACCAAGTGCAAAGAGGTCTGTTGATACATTTGGAGATGTTTTAGGTTCCCGAGGAAGGTAGAACCGTGTGCTCTCCACGGCGTATCCATCAAGATCTTTATATGTGCCTTGGAAGTCTGATAGTTTTACCTCAAAATCATCGTCAAGAAGGAGGTTGTTTGTGTGTATATCGCAGTGAATAACTCCTCTAGAATGGATGAAACCAACTGCTTCTGCAGCTTGTTGTGACCATTTCAATCTGAGTTTCATCGGGATCGCAGAGGCGTCCGTTCTTCCCACATAGCTGCTGATGCAGCCTCCCTTGGCCAACTCGAGTTCCAAGCTATCTTCCGTTAGTCCAAGACACTGAAGGATTCTCTCATGGTTTCCCAAAGCCGTGAGAATTTGGTATTCGATGGTGAGACTCGACATATTCTCACCCTGGACCAGCAGGTTCTTAAGTACCGTACCATCCTCAAGAGTACCAACATTGCATGAACTGCCCCCACCAATACGTCGAATTACACCGGCTGGGACAAATTCGTAGTGTGCTGGATCTGCAGGCGATTGATATTGCTGTCAGTAGTGAGGTTGGTCGATGAGATCGGAACAAAAAGTATTAGACATTTTGGTTGAGCAGAGAGGTGTCCTGGATCCTTAGATTTTGGAAAGAGATAAGCTGAGATATTAGGCTAGTAGAATGGAAACCTCAACTTTCAGACAAAAACGAGCATTTATTAAGCTCAACGTATTTTAGACATGAGATCTTTTATCTCTACGCCACGAGTCTTTCAGCTAAGAAATACTTTATTTCTGGAGGCTTCTATCATTTCTGGCAGGATCGGTTCACATAGGGTATTTTCAAGCAACAATCTTCACTTTCTCTCAGTGAGGTCTGTGCTTTGCTTGACATCTATTTTGGCGGGAAAAACTCTAGACAGGTTCGAGGACATAACACATTGACTGAACTACTCTGCATTACATGGGCAGATCTCGTATGAAGTAAAATTTAAAAGTAAAATAATTTCTAAAATTTCGTATGCTATTTTTAGCTCTTGTGATGTCGTAGCGATTCTTTTGGTATATTACCAAGATTGCTCGGTGCCAAGACATTATATCGTATTATTATAAGATTAATCTCATTATCTGGAGTACCTATAGCAGATGAAGGTGGTCTCGATATAAAAGGAAAGGGTGAGTCAGAGGGGGGGAACTCTAGAGGGGACTCGATGAAAGCGACAGAGATAATATTGGGAGAAATAAGAGAAATAGTGAACAAACAAAGGCAGGTGCGGCAACAGTCTTAAACCTTACCATCAGGGCTCATGGCGAAAGGAGTGGTGGCCTCAAGGGAATGGCTCCTGGACCATTTATTGTCAAGTTGCCTTATAGGCTTAATATGTAATCTAAACAGCAATACTGCAATTTAGTTGTTACTTGAGTACTTACTGTATATGCGAACTATTACCATAAGCCTGAGAGATTTGGTACTGAGTGGGGAAGATGTAGGGAGAGCTCAGATCTTTGGAGTTTACTAGGAGTTTATTAGAAGCTTTCTTCATCTCAGGAAACCCTAACCGGAGGGGAACCTATGAGGTTGGAATTAACCGAGGTGCGAAAAGGGGCTGGGTGGCATTGAGCGCCACCCACAGAACTGGGTCCGAATCATGAATCCTTGGCGGCATAAGCCAAATATTGGAATTGGAATCTGGGTTTTTATTTATGGTCTACGCGCATACAAATCAATATTACCCCGACTTCGAAAATGAGTTCCACCCTCATGAGCGTGTTTGGCGACCTAGCACTTCCCTCTAATTTCTCGATTCAACAACGAGCGCCTATTCACCCTGGTGAAAAATGGAACCTTACTAACGGTTTTCACTATTCTCTATTTACTTTGCTGCCTTAGTCTCATAGCCACAACTCGCGCCTGAATTCCCTTCCTCTTCCCTCTATATTCTAAACATCATGGCTCAAGAACCTAAAATGCTTGCAACCTTCCAAACCGCTATGTCTTATTTTAATATAGCTATTCCTGTACTCAGGCATTTTGATTTTAGTGTGTTGAAAATGGAGATGGGGAGACGAAAGCGCAATTCGCTGATGTGGGTAGTAGGCATGATGCATTTTGTGAGGCAGATTATAGATACACATCCAGAGCTTGGGCCACATAATTGCGTGTTTCATGACCTGGAGGAATTCATTGCGTTGGGGAAGAGTCCCCGTGTGTGGCCAGAACTGCAGTTGATGGCACACGACTTTATGGCCCCGCAGCCAGTAAATGGAGCCAAGGTGTATTTCCTGCGGATGATCTTGCACGATTATGTCGATTGAGTTTGCGTCACTGGTCTTTCGCAATTGTCGAAGATGATGCTGCCATATTCGAGGGTGCTGATCTGCGACTCTGCGAGATGGTCATCCTAGAAAGAGTTAGGGAGGCGGGTTTCGTAGTGGGGGTTCTGGATGGCAATGAGTGGGGAGGAGATGACTGAGAAGGAATTCAAGATTTTGGTTAAATAAGCTGGGTTGGAACTGATCCAAGTTGGCGTGCAGGTGGCTTGTGTTGAGGCGAAGTTGGAGAAGTAATAAGTTGTGAGCACGCGATTACGAGGAGGAGCGAATATGTAACTTGAGAATATTTCTACTGTTTCCGGTTTGCCCGCTGTTCGAACTCAATTCGAGAATCTTTCAATTTTCTCTATTTACCTATTTGAATACCCTAGTATCCCTAACTACTTTCAAGTCTTCATGCGCTCTCTCCCTTAGCTCTGCGACTCGATGGTTTTGTCTGAGGAAGCAATAAGCAGATGAGATCCCCCACTTCCAACAAAATTTCTCATAATTGGAAATTCGATACGGACAACCCCTTCCCAATTAAGTAACCAAAAAATTCAATACAGCAGCTGCCCTGATGGCTCCCCCGGCAGTCACTTCCTTATAAATTACTACACTATTCTCCTATGATTTCTTCCAGGTATATAAACCTCCCTCTCTCTATCTTTTTAGTACCAACAGGCACAAGCCCAAGAAGCATGGACGGCACACTATCTTGTGAGCTATACAGGACATCTTTTGGCATGAGCAGGAAGCAACTAGAATCAACAAGAAATCTGGCACGTTTCGATAGGCAATGGAATTATGGCTTTTAGGAGATTGTCTTTCTATGAGGGGTCAAATCTTGGGGCAGAGGTTGAGTGACCAGGCAGATTCTTACTGTGAGAACGCTGAGGAGTTTTGTGTTGGTGGCTGAGACCCCCAAAAACGCGCCTGTGAGGGGAAGAAGGCCCAGAAGAGAAATTTCTAGTGAAGAAAAAGGTGGGCAACCATGAAATTTGACAAAAACCACTCGATAAGTGTGAGTTGAAACATGTACCGTACGAGCCGCGAAGTTTTTAAAACGCGTCGAGAGGTGGAAGAATATGCAAAAGGAGGCATCAGATTGAGGGGGGAAGAAGAATAAAGGTCTAAAAGTGAATGGACTTAGCAGCCTTTGCAGGCAGTGAAACAAAGTCACTGCTTCTTGAACCTACCAGAAATTCACCTCCTTTAACAGTTTTCCCCCTTCGATAGTCTCCTTCCTTCCCTGCTTCGACTGTCTCCCTCCTTCTCTCTTTCGACAGTTTCCCTCCTTCCTATAATAACAGTCGGCTTCTACAGTGCAGTCTGGATATAAATAGCCCCATCGCCCCTCTCATCACTTACCACGCAAACCCGAAACGGAAAAGAGGTTACCGATGTGTGGGAGATCTGTCTGGAAGAGAGAGGCTTTGCTTACAACCCTAGTAAGGATTAATTGTAATAAGAAATCAACGTGATATCGTCAAGGAGCCCGTAGCTCTGCAACATTCAGCTCAATGACGCAGTAAGTTTATTATTAGGTAGCGTTTCGGCATTCGACAATGACTACCTGACATCAACTGGAGAACTTTCTGGGTGATTAAGCCTCGGAGTTCAAGATTGGGAAACAGCATCCTGATGTACGTCTCCACATCGCATTAGTCCTCATTTTCTATTTGAGGTGGATTCCCCCAGTTATCTTTTGAAGCCGAGAGGAGAAAGGCAGCTTTTTATACCTATAGCGAGCTAAAGGAAGGTGAATTATAGCTATAGGCTGGCAGGTACTGGTGATTATTTATCACACAGGGCAGAAGAACCGACTCTGGTATCATGGAGAAAGAGCGAGTTTTGCAATTCTAGACATAAAAATGTCACCGCAGACTTTGAGACCTCTCAAGTCAGAAGCAAGTTGTTGAACGTGATGAGCAGGAGCATTGTGGTTCCAGCTATTTTCATATATGGAAGAATATTCGTGTGTGTCTGGGCCGATACTTGAGACCCCGCAAACCACCACTCCAGACTCGCAATTATGGGTTCTTGAAGTCCCAATGAGATTTTCTCGGAGGGGCTTGCAGAGTGACGGTGGTCATGCGACATAGCATGGAATGATAACAGTGACAGCAGTCAAGCACCACACATAACCTTGGAAGCTCAAGTTGAGCTCTCCAGATCATTTTGGTACGAAAGATACTACCAAAATCACCCGCCGGGGTGAAATTTGGAGTATAGTGTTACTTAGCCTTCCGTACCTCCTGATACTCCTCGCTCGTGAAATAAGTCTACACCGTCACAATTGTGGCTTGAGGTTCGGATGCTTTTTATATTGCTTTGTTAGCTCGAGTTCAATGCTCGAGTTCGGGGAAGCTGCGTTGATTGGAGGGACGACGATTCACCAAGAAAGAATCGAGTCAGAAAGGGTTGGAAGAAAATGAAAGCAATGCGACCACGCGAAAAACGGGAGTGAAAGCTTTGAGAAAAGATAAAAAGGACATCTGTCAGAAAATCTGCGGAAAATGCCGGTGTAAAAAAACGGGTTTACAAGTGAGGTTGATTTCCCATACACAGGAAACAACTCAGCAGCCAATAAAGTATCTGGCGATAGCGAGTAGTAGACTGTCCGTTTATATTAGCTGCTAGAGAGGGAATGTGAGTGTGCAAGGCATAGTGGCTAAGTGGCCCATAGAAGATCTATGAGATTAAAGTGAGGAAAGAGGTTTCATAAAACTGTAAAACGGCAATGAGTTCAATTATGTAACGAATGATACTGGAGGTAGGGCACAAGCTTGGTATATCCCCACCCCATTGCCAACCTTTCAACAGATGTCTTCTTACAGATACATGTTCCCCATATCCCTGGGGTAAAGCGACACTCACCTCGTCAGAGGACATATCTAGGTAGTGCTTGAAACCTCAGACGTCGGCGCCTCGGCATACTGTGGCCCCGGATGCCGTGGATAGCTTTGCTGTTCCTGCGGTGGCTGCTGATGCGCCTGCTGCTCATGTGGTGGTTGTTGGTATACCTGGTGATGTGGTTGTGGGGTATGAACTGGAGCTGGAGCTGGAGTATATTGTTGTACAGGCACTTGCTGGAACTGCTGAGGAGGCGGTGATTGGGTGGGAGCAGGCGCATATTGCTGCATTGACTGCTGCTGGTATTGTTGCTGGGGTGGCGGCGACTGAAGCTGAGCAGGAGCATACTCTTGTGTCATGGGCTGTTGATATTGTTGTTGAGCGGCTTGTGGTTGCTGTGGTCCAGTGTTCTGGTTGTGGATAGTGACTTGAACGTCAGAGTTGTAGGGTTGGGGAACAGAGGCGGACTTTTTGGTGCAGTGGCCGCCAGCTTTGCGGTGGCGGTGGAGACCAATGGATGTGATTACAAGGGTTATGATGAACAAGAGGCTGAGAGGGTGTTAGTTGAGGGCGGGGGAGGCTGAGACATGCAGGTTCAGGCTTTGGTACAGTAACAATTCCAGAGGCGATATATTGTAGCAAGTGGCTGAGAAGAGAGAAAAGCGTATGCACGGAAGAAAAGGGGTGCGGGACTTGAGACTCTCAAGTCGAGGGAAGAGAGGGCACATACAATTCCAGTCCACCCAAGCCACTCGCGGCTGCCATCGAATTCTTGTAGGTCGACAGAGTCGTATACTGGGTTCGCTTCTCTAACGAGAGGATTCCATCCCCAAGCCCCAGATCTCTTTTCTTATAACATACCCCAGCAATGTAATAACAAGTGTTTACATAATTGTTGTAAGCATCCATAAATTGCGCAACTTCGGAGCCGAGGAGAGCGAAAGAGATAAGCCAAAATATTATGTTCATGATGTCAAGACCAAGGATGGCCCAGTAGTTGTAGGCAACTGCAAAGATGGTTGCTGAAACAAGGTAGTAGACTGTGGTGATTATGGTGAGGATTGCCTGGGAGACTTTATGTGAGAATGTGGGGTGATGGTAGAAGCAGAGAGGGGAGAGACGAACGCTGAACAAGGTTATTCCATCACCGTCGAAGGCAAGGAATTCGATTCCATAGGCAGCCAGGCCTAGGACCGCAATGGCGGTTGCGAGTTGTACACCCCTGAGAGCGAGGAGCGGGGTTGGGAGGATTGTGAGGACATGGCTCTTTTCCTGACTCTGATTCTGGCCCATTTTGCGGTTACTCTCGTTACTCCAAATACTATGTCGTTGAGGGAGGAAGGTGGAG
Source organism: Bryoglossum gracile (assembly GCA_037952635.1). Taxonomy (NCBI): domain Eukaryota; kingdom Fungi; phylum Ascomycota; class Leotiomycetes; order Helotiales; family Bryoglossaceae; genus Bryoglossum; species Bryoglossum gracile. Next base: position 36,351 of record JAPZPB010000104.1, on the reverse strand, counting down.
TTGGATGGATGGCGATGAACAGAGGGCAAAAATTTCCAAAAACATTGAACAAGAGAAACGCATGGACGAAGGAGACTATATACGCTGGTACGCTGTACTCGGTATCAGCCCCAAACCCGCTCTGGGCATCTACCCCTCACACATTGGCCTTCACTCGCAGTGTCAAAAATAGCACCTATTCTGAGCATTTACTTAAATCAACCTTTTCAATTCGCCCATTCCAGCCTCATGCTGCTTTCCACATTCTCCGTTTTCCTTCAAATCCTTCAAAACGAGTGGCAATATGATCAACACCAGGGAAGCAATACTGCTTCGCCTTTCGTTAGAGACCAAAAGGGAAACAAGGTTGATAACTAGGGTCTCGGCACGATGGCATGATGAAGTATGAGGCATCTTTATTTGGGCCACGATCTCAGCCAGAACGCCCAAAAACGAATTCTAACCACTCGGGTGAAGGAGAAGAGTGGGAAAGATGCCAAGTACGAGCCCTCCTGGCCCAGGGCGTATTTTAAGACACGGACTTGAACTTTCGCTCGAGAGGCGTGATGAGGGAAGAGAAGTGGGATTGGATATATTCTTGGCAACGAGAGAGGTGCAGGAGCTGAATAAAGAGGCGCTTGATATTGCTGTTTTCAGTATAGTTTACAGGGAACCCTGAGGTTTCCCTGTGATCCCGTGACGAAAATGAAAGTAATAGTATAAAAATTCATCATGTAGAAGAAGCAACCAATAAAGACATGCAAATGCAAACAAATTTAGAAACGTAACTTGATAACAGCAATAGGAGTTGAGTTGAGAAGATGGAGGAGCGAAGCCGAGAAGTAGTGAGTGATTATGCTTGAAAACGAGCTCCGATGTCGTACATGACCGTCCCTGGTGCTTGGTATCGGAAACATGCAGCCAAAAATACCTCGTATACTGTAAAAACGTTCGTGTTGCAAACCAGCAAAACAAATTAAATTCAAACACGAAAGAAACAGTATAAATTTCAAATTAGTTGACCCGGGAGATCCAGAACGCTTCAAGTGATCTGATTCCAAGTTTAGCTTGAGTTCCTGTACTACAGTATCTTAGTCGTACCCTTTCTACCCCACTTAGTCTCAGCCTCATTCCTCGACTTCATCATAAGGATACATCCCGCTCGTCGATTGGCAAGGTTTCTCTTATTCATCTGCATAATCACGCTGCATAAGAGCGGTGTCACCTCCGATACTGCACTGGAAGTATTAAGCAGCTGCGATCGTCGGTCCCAGTCAATTAGTGAATGTTGTCAGGACAGCATCTCAAACAGCCTGCCCGGACCCCTTCTCCACTCCAATTCACCTCCTCATATGTCCAGTCTGCCTTGACTTCTACGTAGCACTGTTCCTTGTCACAACGCCAAATCCCTCAAAATCAATTTCAGTCCGTCTCCAAACACTAATCACGATATCTAGAGTAAGTTTATTAGCTCGTCAATAGAAGTTAGTGCTCTGCGGAGGGGCTGACAAGCAAACAGAACCATCAAAATGCCTGCTGTCATCGAGCAACAGATCCAAGTCCCTGAGGTCATGACTGCTTCCAGCAGTAATGTCCAAACTGCTCAGCCAGTATGTATCTTCCTCTCGCACTCATTTGCTATCCTTTCCCGGGATTCGATGCTGCCCCTCCAAGATACTTGGTCTTCCCATTCACCGCTCCTCCACGGATGACGACTAACGTGTCTTTTTTCATAGACCCCAGCTGGCCAAATGTCTACCTCTGACGTCGGACTTCGTGGTGGGGAGGAGGCTTCTTGCGAGTGCTGCGGTTGCGGATGCGCCGAGAGATGTTGCTGAACACACTTCATGAATTGGATTCACGAAGAATGGAGAGTTGGAGAAAGACCTGTGAGATATAAGGGCATAGGATGACGGGGTGTACATCAGAGGAGCTATGGGATATCAATACCAATCGAAGCGTTGCCCTTACATACCATGTGCCAGCGTTACTTGCGGTGGCAATTTTAAGGTGTTGTCCGTCGTAGTCTTCAAGTGTTGACCAGGTTTGAGTTGAAGGAGAAAAGAAAAACAAGACATTATAGAGAACGAAACGACTTCAGGTACGAAGTACAAACACCTCTGCCAAGATAACCAACAGACCTAGCAGCTCAAGCAAAGGCTTTGTAATGCCCAAAAGTTTGGGGTAAGGCTTGACCTGTTCGTCGGAACATCCCCACTTGGTCTCCCTTTCTTGGACACCTCATTCTTCCCCTCTCTTGCGCCTGACGTCGGCCTGTTATACTGTGTGGTTAAATCATTTCTGTATTTCATGAGAAAGAAGCGCTGACAACCCTGGGAATCATTTGGAAACAAATCCCCCAAAGCGTACTAGCGCCACCCGTCGAAGATATACGCCACCAAGCGACTGTCCAACCGCCCTTCACCACATTCCTACTGTACCTTGTGTATCTTCTTCGCCATTTCAACCTGTCTATCCACCAATCGCTTTTCATAACTAGTTTGTGGGGAACCCTGTACCTGCAATTGTACTGTACAGGACAAGTACAGTGTCTTTGGAATCATCACTCCCGCTTCCGTTAGCTCGCGTCCCCATGTCGCGCCTCACGAACAACATACTCTCACTCAAGCCCAGAAACTTCCTCAAGTGGGAATGTTTTCATATTCCTAACGCTTCTCCGCTTTCTCCTCTCAGGCTACTGTGTATGGCATGCTACGGTCATTCTGTTGTGGTTGATTCCGCCGATCCGAGTGGTTGCGGATGAACTTGTGAAGGTTGGATGAGAAATTAATACGGGAGAATTCCTGCTCACTTGAAATGGGGACTCTTTACGTCGGTAGGTATATAAGTGTGCCATTCCTCAACTACAAGTCTTGATCCTATCATTTTCTGTCTCAGACTCATTGAACATCCTTGAGTTCTGCGAAACCGAAACAAATTCTCAATATGAATTTCCTCGCAATACTCGCTTTTTCGGTCTTGGCTTCGGCTATTGCAATTCCTTCACAGGAAAGGGGTCACCGGAACCGCGCCGCTTACTTTCTAGACAATAACCCGGCAGGGTCCTCCATCGTCTCACTCAAGATCAGCGACGCGGACGGTACACTCTCAGATCCAGTGCGCACTGGGACGGGAGGGAAAGGCTTATATGGTTTGACCGGAACACCACTTGCTCCTGGTGGTCCAGACTCGCTGTTCACCCAGGATTCTGTTGTTGTTTCGCAAGATGTAATCTACCCCGCATCACCCGTCTCCTACTTCGCTTCTTGTTAGAAGGACTTGTGCTGATAGATAAGCAGTATCTTTTCACAGTCAACGCTGGTAGCAATACCCTCTCCGTGTTCTGGATCGATAAAAATGACCCAACAAACCCAACTCTCATCAACTCTGCCCCTACACTTGGAGAGTTTCCAGCTGCGGTGGCTTACTCTGCTGAACTCAAGACCGGTATATCTCACACCCGTCCTCCACATTTACAAGATCAATCACTAACACGCTCGTCCCAGCATGTGTCATCAATGGCGGCGCCGTCGCAGGAGTGACCTGTTTCTCCGTTGACCACAACAAAGGCCTCACCGCCGTCGGCGGTCTTCGTCCCATCGCCCTTGGCCAGACAACCCCACCAGCCGGTCCCCCAGACACAGTATCAGACATCGTCTTCGCGCCATCTTCATCCTATATCATCGCAACTATAAAAGGCTCTCCCACCGCCCCAGGCAGCATCTATATCTACCCCGTCTCCGGCCACTCAGTGGCCACTACCCCTGTCATCTCCAAGCCCGCTGAGCTCTTACTTGACTTCAGTCTCAGCTTCTTGGGCTCTGATTCCAAAGCCGTGATCACCGACCCCGCATACGGTGCTTCCATCGTCTCAATCTCATCGAAATTCGAAGTCACCGTCACCAAGAAGGTACCTATTCCAGGCGAGCTTGCGATCTGCTGGTCCGTCTATTCTCCCCGCTTCAACAGCATCTTCCTGCTTGACGGCGGCAACACCAACGTCACCGTTCTCGATGCTTCCTCGGGAGACATCAAGGGCCTAATCATCCAAGACGCAGCTGGGAAAGGAAACCTGGATGCCGCGATTGATAGGGAGTATTTATATGTACTGAATGCAGCTGCGGAGATCACGGTTAGTACGGATATGGGGACGAGGCATGGGGGTGGGATGGGCAGGGAGGTGCAGAGTGTAGATTTGAGTGCTTTGGGCAGTAGGCAGGGATGGCAGGGGATGGCTATTTATCCCTCTTCCTAGTTTTTGCCACATGTTTCAGTAAGGCTGTAATTCTCAAGAGGGAAAGAAAGAGTTTAGTTAATAGTCGGGGTAATTCGCCAATTTAAAAGAGGAAAGTTTACCAGGGCATTAGAGAACCGTAGGTGAGATTAGATTCTTAGCTCCCAGTCTTTGTGTGTTACCGTGAAAACTAGGTACATTCGGTTTAGCTCTCCGGTTTAAACGTGCTTTCAGGAGATTTCAAGTCTTTCACATAAGAGTACTTGAAATTTAACAATAACGCCTGTAGATTATCTTACAATCCTCATCCATAATCTAGTATATAGTAACTCGATAGCCTCATTATGTCTCCTTTTGAGGAATTACTAAACCATCATAAGAGTTTAGTTAAAAGGTTAGACCATACCTTGAGAACACGGCTCATTGCGCTTGAGACCAAAATAGCCTTTCAATATTCAGCTTTTTTAATTTACAGCCTTACCTAGGTTATCACCGATTTGTCTCGAAGCAAGGTAATCTGCAAGAATTGTGCTACAGGACCAACTGATGGCTGTGGGCCAGGTAAGCAGGTTCATGTTGGGCTGAAGTGACGATGACACAAGTGGACTGCACCTTGCCACCTTGTAACCTCAGCACTTTTGCCTCGCTGCAATAGCTTCTTTACCTAAACCGCAGGTCAATCCGACCACAAGGATCCTTGTTATATGTAAGCGAACACCACAATGGGTAATATCGAGACTAGCCTCGCAGCGGCAGCCTTGGCCATCGCGCTCGTCGCGTTCTTGACGGCCTTGGGTCAGTTAATTTTTTTTTTAGCAATACTTGTGGATAGCAGACGGCTAAAGACAGTGCTGGAAATCAGTGATAGGGTAGTGGCCCAGGACGACAGGATTAAGGTGGAGATGGCTGGACTTTTGTTTTGAGACTTTGTATACCTCACCCGAAATCGCCTTGAAGTCTGCGCTTACACATGTTGCTAGAGGGGAATGCACTGGATGAATCCTGCAACTGGAGATAAGCGTTTGAGAATCAATGTCTAAGTGGTAAACTATAAGGGAATCTAAAGCGTGTGGCAAGTTACATAAAACGTCTAGCATGCAAAATATATCTCTTTCCAACGACGTACAGTACAAACAGCCCAGATCATCCACACCCCTAACTCCAGTCCCCTAGCCCAGCTGATAGCCAACCCGACATTCTGGATGTCTCCGAAGTTGTGGGATTTCGGTCTTTCTAAATATCACCACCGTGCCTTATAGACCAGCCAACAGAAATCTCTGGCAACAACTAAACAGCCGTCTCTTAATTCAAACAACTTAAACATCCAGCCCTTGCTTTTGGCAATCCTCGACGATTCCAATGTTTGTCGCATCTCCGATGGTATCTTCACAAACAATCAAGTCGAATAAACATGACGTAGTAGGATCGAGAGGTATAGTTCCGTTAAACGGGTCGGTCAATTGGGCGCCGTTATTTGCATCCTTGCAGGTTGCGGGTCCAACAAGGAATTGCTGCTGCGATATTCCATACTTGTTTAACAACTTGTCTGCCACGGCGTCCATGTTGTCGTCATTGCCCTTGCCATCATTCTGGCTAAGAAGATAATTCACCGACCCAGTAGCAGTGTTAACACACAACTGGCTAAGGCCAAGGCCAGTAGCTTCTGTTGAACAAGCTATAGGAAGAGTAGTCCGGAAAATAAAGGCTTTCTGCGCTTGGAGTGCAAGACTGATAGCAAGCACAGTTGTTGAATTTATGATCTCGGCCTGAATGTCCTCCTGGGTAAAGTTTTGACTGACGCCAAGAAAGTTGCCACCGGCGAGTATTGCGTTAATTCCGGCGCTGGAATTAACTGGCGCGTTGAGGGTATTTTGTATAGAAGTCGATACGGCACTTTGATAGTCCTGGACAAGCTTCGCGACTGACGTTGAGACATCGCTCCAAGCTAAAAACAGATCGGGTTCCGCAGGCGGATTTACCTCACCAAGTACAAAGTTCAGGCCTCCTGTAATGGCATTGCCTACGGGCTTGAGAGCGCCAGTGAATGGCACAATGCCAAGAACGGTCGTGAAAACCTTTCCGATTGTTTTCAGAGGGGTGATGTTATCGGCTGGTTTCGGATAGAAATCGCTGACAATCCCGGGCAGGGTCAATCCAATAATGCTCGATGAGAATTCCACGGCGGCATTTAAAGCGTTCATGTAGCTATTCCAATTTTGAACAGCGACCAACACATACCTGAGAGCTAATTAGCCTGTTCCCATCTTTCAATGCTCAAATAGTTGATCACTTACCAGGCAGGGAGTGTTACGGGCAGACACGGCTGGCCAGCGTTGCAGAACTTATCAAGGCCACTTTCACATGTCAGCTAATTATAATTTTACTGAAGAAGGGGTGCCCACCAGAAAAAGTTTGGAGCGGCGAACGAGGCAGCAAGAGCCTGTACATTGTCTGTTGGTGTGACAGTGACATTTGCTGCTGACCATGCTGCCAAGAAGGAATCAACCTTAAGTGATGTCCAAGTGGCTGGTGTCAAGGCATCAGAAGGACAAGAGGTAGCGTCGCGTTCAAAGAGAGTTGATGGGGCAGCTTCTGAAGCTGAAAAGAGTGAAAGCCCGTAAAAAGCAAGGGCTGCTTGAAATCGCATGTTGGCTTCGTTGTTGATAATCGAGTGAAGGGCCAAATCTAGAAGGGTAAAAGAAAAGAGAGGTGAACGGTGATAGAGTATAAGGGAGCGAAAGAGAGTAGATCGTTAGATGATACTGGAAGAGAGTAACAAATGAAAAGGATAAGCGTCGTTGATATACTAATATATAGGAAGTAATGATGGCTGTGTTGACCTGTTTTCGGTTGGCTTAAGAAAACTAATCCGATTGTAATTTCCAGGACGTCTTGAGGGACCTTACAAAGCCTTGAAGAGATCCTCCTCCAGCGAAGGGTTCCTGGTCTACCTAATTTCAGAATTTCAGATGGAGAAGTTCGTAAGTAACGAGCCAGTGGCCGTGGCTAGCCAGGGATTCAAGGAATTGCCAAGGCATTACTAAAACCTGTCGACTTACATCTATATTCCACGATATTTAAAGGATACAAGCATAGCAGATGTAGAATATGGGGGGGATATCGAGGGGTACTAAACAATGTAAACACAATGTTTCTAGGCTCGACCCTCGGGAGAACTTCGGCATTAGAGTTGGTAGTTAAGAGTTCATGCATCAGCCTCCCCAGAAAGAGACCACCAAGATCGCATCCATCTCCTTGCCCTCAGGCTGCAAGACTGATGATCGACGGCCTGGCTAGATTGGAATAGTGAATGTAAGAACTGTGAATGCCAAACTTTAGTTCCCACTGCGATCTGGGCTATCCATGGAAATCGTCAGCGAAGTCTGCCTCACTGCCCCCAAAGCTTATGCTTGACGTTTGAAGTTCTTGGTTCTAGTTTGCCTTGGAATCCAGATCCCCAGATCCAGTGTTTCTTCAAGTATCTTGTTACGTGACGACAGGGGCAGGCATCAAGATGTCCCACAGTTGTCGTTCTGGCTGAGTAGAGGATGTCAAGACAAACCTGGCTATGGGCAATGGGGTTAACTGAATTATCTAACTCATGTGACCGTAAAAATTATTTCCTAAATTACCACATTATGGCCCTTCTGAATTATACACGTGATGCGGCCGTCTCATTTATCTGCCTAGGCTCTAATAGGGCAGAAACATCGGCGAAAAAACGACCACCGTATATCAAATTGCCCTTCCTTGTAAACCCAAAACTCCAGGCAAAATGCCCCTCCCACTTGACGAAGTAACCATCTCTATGGAATAGAGGCATTTCCTCGAATTAGACTAAAGTTACGGGTGGCTGAGTTAATTCCTTAATTCCTGAATTTCGTCACTTCGTTAGGCGTAACGTACTAACCTTAGATCTGGTTTCCCTAAGGGGCAAGCATCGCGATATCGCATGAGTACTTACAGTACTTAGGTAAGCAACTACTCCCATAAATGAATGTAGGGGTTTTTGGTGTCATATAATAAGCGTGATAACAAGGCGTCTTGACCAGTAATACTAAGTAGAATTAAGTAGGAATTACACTAAATTTACAAGTTTCATATAAATTATTGGCTGAAAGCCCTGGTCCGTCCCTGGCCTCCCCGACCCACATATACACGAGGTAACATTCATTTTTGGGAACAGTCTGGACAGCAGTACTGTACTGTACTGTACTGTAAGAACTACTCGTAGTTGAAAGGACCGCAGCAGCAACGTCAGCAACAACGTGGCGATAAACTCTAAAAATCTCAAAATACCGCCCGAGTGTTTGACCATTACGGCAAGGAAGCTGAGAACCTTGTCAAAACATGGGAGGGCATGTTGACCACTCTATCGGAGTAGCCATCCTATTCGTCGAGGCAAACCTCGTGTTCTCAAAACAGTCCGCAAGACATACTTCGTATATAGTAAACTTCTCTCTCAGCATAGCCCCTCAAAATGCTCTCACCAAGATTCAAATCTCATTGCCATCCCCACAGACGAAACCTTCGGCGTACCGAAAAACTCCCGCTTTAGAGCGAAAGAGATTATCCATCAGCTGTCACTTTGTTCAATGATCGAAAGTCCATTTCAACCTAGCAGAAGATCTGGGCAGCGGTGACACTTACGCGGAAAGCGGCACTTGACCAACAATTACTGTAGACGGAGGAGAGATCGGAAAGCATCGCCGAGGAGGACGTTCTTAGGGGAAAAACTGACTCGGATATAATTGTGGCGCTCAAGTGCATCTGAACTATTGGACGATATGGAAGCAAATCTCAGACTCTGTAGTAAAAGGCTTCCTGTGATGAAGCATCGCTAGTACGAAACCCTTAGAGCCAAAATCTGCTGCAGGACGCTGGAGCTAATGAGGCTTATGCCTCGTTCATGCTGCGGGTTTTAGATAGAGGCGCGAAGTATTTAGTTACAGTACTACTGTGAGAAACGAATCACTCTCCCGTGTATATGGATCTCCTGTCAACCAACCCGAGAGACAAGATTTATGGTTTGGTTAGCGGGAAGGCCCACAAGAGGATTTCAGTCGACTACCATCAAGCGTTCGAATTGACCTTTAAGCATACCAAAGGTTGGGGGTTGGAGTTGCTCAATTTCATAGGATCACAGGGTTTGCTTATGTTGGTCGTTACAGTCATGAAGAGTTGGAGATATTTAACGGGACGGCCTGCAGGATTGGAGAAAATACTGCTGTCTTCGGCGGAGGGAACTTGTCCAGTTCTACATCATTTAGCCTAGCCTAGTGGGTGGCGAGCGGCCAGAGCTATAGGCCACGACAAGAAATGTATGTCAAGATGAGAAAAGCCTTCGTACTGTATTGCCATATATTCCTCAAGGTAAACAATCCCAATTGGGGATCCCGGATCGGCTCTGGATTCCGGAAGACGCCCTTGTAACTTCGTAAAGGAGCGAATCAGAGCCCTAGAGAACTCAGCTGGAAAACTATACTGTACTGTAGTCCCCGCACAGGGCGCCGCCAAAATCGGACCGGTCGTGCTCAAGCCCTGCTTAAGCTTACTAACCCTCACTGTCTCAGCTTGTGGCAGAGCCGTGAGCATGACTGAGAGTGACATATCTTCCTCTACTGACTCCGTACTCTGCTCTAATAACCAGATACACGGTCTCAGCAGAACCTGAGACTAGTAAATCCCAAAGATCAACAAGCCCTGAGAGTACCATCCTAGGTCTAGCGCCTTGTGGCCAATCCTTAACCCAGAAATGGGCTCTATCAATGACTAGATCTGAGCCCGTGGTTTTTACAGTACAGTAGCACCCAAAGATCAAATGAACCATTCTCAGGATCTTACAAATTATCATTTCTGAAAACCTCCTAATTCAGACCTAGAAACTGACTAACCTATAAGACTAAGACTAACTTTCAGCGTTGGCCTTTCCATGCCTGGGCTAGCAATGGAGAAGAGCCGATAGGCTTCGTTGGTACTTCCTAGCAGCCTTCTTAGGCCAACTTTCTCCCATGCTTGCCGAGTCACATGATTCTCCCTTAAATCTCGCTCAGTCTGCGAAATCATGCTTCCACTTGAACGTTTGGGACTTTGGATTAAGCAGCGTTTCCTCGCACATTGAACAAACTGTGACTGCCTCATGATGTTACCAAAGAGGCTACTGAAAGCAGTTGCGATTTGTACCAGGCGATGGGGGAACCGTATATGACGTGGAAGTGAGAAAGTAGAAGTTTGGGAGACCCGGTTGGCAGAACTAGGGATCAAGGGAAATCCGACGGGGAGAGTAGCAGCGTGCGCCTCCAGGTGCAGCTCGCTGAATTTGGCAAGAGCATGTAGCTCCAATCTTCCACTGTATTTACAGATCCATACGAGATAAGTGCATAAAGTCTTGCATGAGCATGCAAAATACATACAGCCAACACACGCCAGAGCTACGTGAAGCAGTTCCAATATAGATTCTCACCAGAGTAACTTTCAACTTCTGCAGAACTACAAATACACTCCCGCAGCAGGACTAGCCCCTGAGTAATCCAAAGCTACTAACTGAATCCCGCTCAAACACGCATCCCAATTCTCCGTCCCCCCAACGTATTTCAAAACCTGATATCCAGGTCCAGGTCGTGGGCACAGAAACCAGTAAGAATTCTCGCTGCCAAGCCAATTGAACGACGCTACACAGAAACATCAGTGGTATTCCCTCAAACCCAACAGGAGAAAGCTAAGCGTCGAACGGTGTAAAAAGCAGGCACGAGAAGGAAAGAGGAACGCACAAGGCCCAGCATTCACAAATGAATTCGGATCAACCCCCGCAATCGGAGTCGTAACACTCGTTCCACTCCCAAGATGCAAGAAGCCTCTTTCATAAGCGCCAGCTCCGAAGTTTGGACTCGAGGGGTTCAGATACTCTAGCGCGCCGCTCTTGGTGTTCAGCGATATCTGCTGGGGATCTTCACTATCCTATATTCCCCTCTATCAGCCCAAGCGCTCATAACCTCGTTTTCCATGCTTTCCGTATCTTTCTCTCACAGCTGAGCTCGGGGAAACTTGCCAGCCAAGCTCTCCCGTTTCTGTCAACGTAAAATACCGTCTCGTTGCCGGGGGGGCAATGAGTCCCTTTGTGGGACCCGCAAGATGTATTCGGCACTGAATTTAACTTGTTGACCCAGAACGCGTCGCCAAAGGCGCGGATCCGAATCCCGGCTATGCCGGGGGATTGGGAATTGTTGGAGCCCACTGGCCAGGGGGACTGGAAGGCAGCGAGTGTGAAGGGGAGGGTGGTGGATGGGGTGCTGCGTTTGAGTGCGGGTGAGGGAGGACCAGTTGCGTTGCTGAGCGAAAGGAAACAGAGTAAAGAAAAGAGAAGAGTGGTAGCTGTGGGAAGATGCATCGTGGTGATGGATGCGATGTTGATGTTGGGTCGGTAATAGAAAAGGGGCTCAAGCGAGGACCGCGAGATTGGAAAATAAACAGCCAACGGAGCACGAAGCTGATCTTATACACACTTGCGGTCGATATGTTATACTTTGGATTCAACAGCAGATACGAAGTTTTGATCAGGCAATCCACACACCAAGGTTCCCAGCATCTCGTATTCAGCGCCATGGCGGCAGTCGTACCACTCCGATCCCGGGACGCTGCAGATGTTCATCTGATGGGAGGTTTTGACTCGTGAGGAAGTTTCCTGGGGCTGAGACGGGGATGGGAGGTTTCCGCGGGACTGGTTAGAAAGTAATGGTGTTGTGTAGGTTGGTTTGGGATTGCGGGGTACGAGGAGAAGTGGTGAGGTTGAGGTTGGGAGGCGGCAGGCTATGGTGGAAGTCTTGGCAACATGTCAGTTGGAGGTGTGATTGGACTGTTTGCATTCTAATGAATACAATCGATTATTGAGCCTGAAGATACTTAAGTGTATCCAGGCGAGATTGTAAATAGACTTGGAGTGAGGCGGTGATAGATGAGGTTCTGAAAGCAGGAAGTAAGTCAACTGAAAACATGATCAGATCAGAGAGAGAAAAATTGTAAGACTGATAGATTTGTGGTAGCTATGAGTATAATTGAATCAATTGACGGAACGGAGACATGAGCAGCAATTCACCACTGAGCTGTGGCTCTGGTGAATTGGCAGTTGGTCTAAGATTCCGTGCTCGTTTCGACCTGTGTAGGGTGCAACTCGAATTGAAAGAGAAACAAAGGACAAAAACCATGGTTCAGTCACCATTGGATGTAAGATGTAGGGACTAGGACTAAAGGTTTAAAGCACGCGTGATATCCAAGGACTTGAGGAAGAGTAAGCAATTTTGATATCGACCTTGTTTTGTTAGGAGATATTGACAGCCATGACTCAGTCTTATAATTTTCAAGGACAAGTGGCAAGACGACAGTTGACTTTTATAAAAATAAAGGGTGTCTGGTAGTAGAAATTCTTGGGGATGAGAGTAAAGCTGCGCTTGAAAGTTTTTGGTGGATGTCACCCAAAACCACTTGGTCCGGAAACAACACAACTGAAGAGTTTAAGAGACTGCTACTTGACAATCTCCTTTCCCCAGTATCCAAAACACAAATCAAGTAAATACACTTCCAATATTCAAACCCAACTCTCATCAAATGATCCACCCTTCCATGCCAATAACAAACCCACCCGAACTCACCGATCGGTAACCAATAGCTCTCCCTACCCCTCTTTCCCACATCACATATGCACCTCACCTCCAAGAAGGAAAGTCTACTGTATCACCTCGCATCACCACCTACAGTACAGTACTGTACCATTCGCAAAACCCCCATTACATTACACATGGACCCGGCCTTCCTTCTCACCGTCCGCCGTCACAAGCCTTACTCACTCATCCCACTTCCCACTTTCGAAAACCTTCACACCGAGTAGGAGGTAGGATCAACACGCAGCTTTCTCCGTCAGTGAATAAGCAATCCCAGCCAGCAACCAACCAACGTCTTCCCGTCCCGTGCCGCAATAGACCCCAATCCCTATTATAAGTACAGGATGACAATGATTACTATTCCAGAGAATCGTATCCATGGATAGCAGTTATTTCCGGATCTGTACAATACCTAGCTAGCACTTATTTCCCCAGAAAATTCAAAATCCAACCTCGACCTCAACCTCCCATCCCCTACCTATCTGTTTCCAAAACACCAACCGCCCCCACCGCCCCCCTCGTCTGCAGGCATGTGGCGAGTCGCCTGCATACATACAGTACCAAAGTACTGTACGTCCAGCGCGGAGTCCACCCAACCCAACCGTCCCTTCGCAATGTACTGTGCTGTATGATGCTTGCTGGTGATGGGGACGAGTAAAAACGTGGCAGTTGGATAGTGTTCCCCGGGGCGCATCTGCGGCAGCGATTCATGGCCGGATATAAATCGACGCCACTTATTGACAGGCTGGTTGGCGGGTGGGGATGGGTGGCGGCGTGATTGGCGAGTGTGTTGGGTTTGCGGGGACTTTTGGGGTCTGATTGCTTGGAAGAGGGAGAGGTAGATGGTGGATCTAGGTCAAGATAGGCCGGATGGTGGTGAGTTGGTACTGGTACTGGTATTGGTATTGGTATTGGTATTAATTCGAAGTATTAGTATTGGCATTAGTATTAGTACTGTACGAAAGTATTAGTTGGTGGTTTTAGTATTAGTATTGTCAATATTCGTGTCACTGGTGCCGACCAATTCAAATATCGAATTGGAAGAGAAAAGCATTTAAGATACCGGTTTTCATCCGACACGGCTCCCTCCACCCGCCTCCCGCTTCCCGAACCCATTTCGGAAACTATCAGTAATCAAGAAAGCGGCCAAGAGCTGAAGCCGTGCGGAGCAGGTCTGAAGTCCAGAGCTGCCGAAATCCGACGCCCTCACAGGTCCTCACAAAAAGGAAACATGACTGAGATACAGGGTGTCATGAAACAGGCTTCGGATTGGAGACCGGTCAGCCACAGTGTGAAAAGTGGAAGTGAGAGTGCCATACAGTACGGTCCACAGGCCAAGGAGCAGGGAGCGGCGGCGTGCGGGAGGTTGGAGCGGGAGGTTTTCTGGAAGACGTCGGTGAGCGCGATATGACAGTTGTACGCCATCGTCGTGTTTGCGATTTGGGTTGCTTGGGGGAACGCAGCTGCGTTGGTTGGAGGGTTAGGGTCCGTGGTTTATGCTTTGGATGGGTGGGAAAGGCAGAACCGTTTTGATTTTTTTTTTTTGGAGATGGAGACTGGGGTGGGGTTATGAGATATTCAACTTTGAGTTTTTAGAAAGTGTTTCTTCGGGGAGGAGAAATGAGATGAGAATCATGAGATGGATCTTGATAATGCTCAAGTTCTCAACATGGCAAAGCTTGAGAAGCAGAGGAAAAAGCAGAAGAAGATCCTCACTTGTCCTTCGCCCCGCTCACTCACATTGATCTCCACTCTTCCCACATCACCGCCTTTTCATCCCGTTTCCTGGATTACTTGCAGTAATATACAGTACAGTACAGTACAGTAGTTCATCTCAACCTACTGTACTTGTAGTTCCCACCCAGCGTTTCCCAGGGTAAAATCCACCTGGCTATTCTACTTTCAGTGATGGTTCGACTAGTCACAACTGACTAGTCAGGAGAAGTGGCTCAGGATCCAGGAACACAGAGTCACGAGTCACGGGGGTTCGGGGAGGGATGAAAAATTCAGGGCAGAGGGCGGAGAGGGGACCACAAGCACGACCTCACGTCCGCAATGGGGATTTGGTCCCCTGGAAAAAGTCTGGCAGATGGATGGTGGATGGGCACCGGAGATGCGTTGCAGGGAAGTTGGACAGGCCTGGAGGTTGGAGGTTGGAGGTTGGAGGTTGGAAGCCATGTGTCTGGGTAAATTCGGAGTACCTGGGTGATACGGGTAGATACGCACGATACGTACAGTACAGCCAGGAAAGAGTGGAGGGTAAAGCCACGGGTAAGTACAAGTACAGTATAGTACTTTTACCACATATTTAGAGTTGGCTAAATGGTGGCGGATGTAGATCTGCCGTTGGTGAGAGCCATTAGTGGTGTGTTGGCTGAATCAACTGATCGCTTTTTCGATATGTACTGTACTTTAAGAAGAGGCAGTCTCAACCAAGCAAGATCAGCGTTGGTGAGCTTGGATACATACAGTAGACTTGGAACTAATGCAGGGCCATAGTATGTTCAAAGGTACTTACTGTACAGTATCTGGAGACTTGGAGGGAAGCGAGGATGTAACTGGGAATGGGTACTTCGTACTGTACTGTACATATGGGGAGTAACAGGGTGGAATCAAGGGATCGAGAGTGGGAAGAACGAGAGGCAGTTGTACAGTCGGAGGGGCAGGGGAATTCCTGATTTGATTTGGTGGTGGTGAGGTTGATGGAGGTCAGGGGAAAGCATTTTGTGGTGGGGGAGGACAATAGAAAGGAAGCAGAGAAATCAAGATGAGATAGATACAGTAAGACCTGGTGGACGTTTGTAACGAGAGATGGGGAGAGGAGAGTCAATTGAGAGGCACTCTTTGTCAGAAGATAGGGGTCTCTTCAACTTGATTCCAAGGTACGGAGAGAGACAATACTGTAATACGAAGTACAGTATGTCATTGTGAATCTGATCATGCCGCATACTGTGGAAGGGAACAGAGAGATAAGGGAGTTAGTCTCATATGCTTCTGGAAGCGTTCTCACCCAAAGTACCGAGTACTGCTGTACTGCTGGATAAATGCACTTGCAATGCCTTTGAAGAGACTGCAATCTGCATGATTGACATGATCTTACCTGCATCTCTAGTGCATACAGACAAACTAAGGAAACCAAGACACACAGAGTCATCATACATACTGTGCTTCTGCTTCTGCTTTTGCTTCTGCCTCTCTGCCTCTGCCTCTGCCTCTGCCTCTGTCTCCAATCCCACTTCCCTTGGCCCTCCCCCTTTTCCCATTCGACGTGGTTGCAGAGCTTGCATATGCACACGTTGTTCGAGTGGTCTGCATCCTGTATTTGAGATTGTACTACTCCTCTCGGCCAATCCGTTGTCTCTCCATTGAACCCATCCATCTCTCTCCCGGCACACCTCCTTGTCACCTATAAAAGACGAAGTAAACATCTGAATCGTACAGAACCAGCTGGCTACGATTCTGCTGCAGCAAAGAGAATCTCGGATCTGAAGTCCTGGCATCCCGACCAAAGCGCCTGGACTACGAAGTGCTGCTCTTCATAAAAAAAACCCATTGGCAATTTGTGTGCTAAAATATGTATACATTGATATTTGAATTAGTAAATAGTAAATAGAGAGGGAGACGGATTGGGTTTAGTTGGGGGGCCAAGGAGGTCGATTTTCTCTGGTAGCGATGTTCGTGTTGGCCCCTGGTCCTGGCGCTGTTGCTGGGGCGGCAATTCACAAAATACTAGCAGCTACTTACAGTACAAGTGCTGGACTGTGCTGTCTTAGTGCCCCTGTCCCGTTGTCCAAGCCAAACGGACAATCCCCAACTTTCTCTTCAACAACCTCCCTCTCCTCTCCCTCTCCCTCTCCTCTCCTCTCCTCACCTAAACTGACCTCACTTCACCTTACCTTCTCCTATTCCTCCCTTCCATACCTTGATCCTTGCTTCGAATTCGTGCGACCAGGCCGAGGATCGCTCCTTCGAGTTACTATGTTTTAATCTTCATTTCTTCAACTCCTTTGTGCTCCTCCGTCTTCCGTCTTCCCCACATCCACCAAGCGATTGCGCAAACGCAGCAAGACAAGATGATTGTAATGGAAGGATTGATGCTGGTTCCGCCAGAGAGAGTGACCATTATTGGAAGGGCTGTCTGGAAGGTTCGTTGTCGACGGAATGCTTCCAAGGCCAACACTGACTGATTCCCAGCCACGATATGTCGTCCTTGGTACCGGGTCCAGGGCAAAAGCGCAAACCGACTCTAGTCTGGACAATTCGGGGAAGTATGCGAGGAAAGGCCTGAAGGCTACGTCCTCGAAACCAAGTCTGGTTGATGTGTCACAAACGGAGCCGGAAGGGAGGAGGCTCTACATCTCAATCTACAAGGCGAAGGTAGGAATGCAAAGTCTTAGCCTTGCGGAATATATCTGACTTGCTTTATACAGGGTGATTGGGAGTTTCTGGCGCAACACCCGGTGTCTGCTTTCAAGTCTTGCGAGATTCAAAATGTGCAGCATCGAAAACAGAGTTTATCGCTACCGACAATGCTGCTGGAGATGAAGCCCGACCCTGCATCTGAAAAACAACGGAAGAGGAGATCGAGCAGGACAGGCGGACTTTCTAAGGATCCGTGGGGAAACATCCTGCTTTTTCGGACTCTCCCGGACGAGAGATATGACATCTATGATTGGCAGATCAATCTGAAGCCATTATTGACGACAGATGAGATAGAAGAGACCCAATTGAGCCCAATGAGTCCAGTTTTCACTTCATTTACGAATCCTTTTGGCAACAGAGATACCCGGACATCGTCTAGCGCGGGCAACAGAAATGACTTCACACCCCGATCAAGTCAGAATACATATCCCCATGCACCGCTGCTGCGAGGAGAGAGACCCTCGGCCCTAATATCTCCCTCTCCGAGTCTGCGATCAAGGCGCTCCGACTTGTCCTCGCAAGCAAGCTCGCAGCATCCGCCTATGGGATACACCCAAAACTACACAACGGCCCTCCCTACCGACCTTCCTTCCCCGGCCTCAACATCTGGTTATGAACCCCAGTTTATTGAGGGATGGACACCAGCTCAAGGACGATCGTCTGCCTTGTCTTCACACACGAGAGGAAGCAATAGCATAGCTTCTGCTGTTCAACCAATAGCACCAACGGCTGGAACTCCTCCCGGCCCGAGGGAAACGATCTTGGATCGAGCTTTTCAATTACGATGCATCCCTGGGAGTGAGCGAGTATCGGAGAAGGATGACGAGAAAATCAGCAGCATAGCCAGGTTCGAGGCATTAATGAGAGAAGTAGATGAGCGGAGAGAGGCCAAGGCACAAGCCACCAACTGCGAAATCGCTAAGTATGGCTGGGAGTTAGATGAAGAATCAGAGGAGTCGAATTTTGGCGAGCCAGAACATGAAGAGGATGATGCCGAGGGGATGGAGATGTCCGATTCCGAGGTCACGATGCCGACGCCAGCACAACGAGCTTTGGACTATATTTCCGGACGCCGCACACCGTTACCTGCTACAAGTCGACCCCTTTCACCAGCACGCAGCCCGCCCATCCCGTTCCTAAACCCCCAAGCTATGTCCGCCTTCTACGGCGGCGGCGGACTCCGCCCCCGCACCGGCACCACCTCGCAACGTACCAGGGCCAGCCGGCCCACCTCTCTCGCCCTCCCCTCCCGCTCCATCTCCACAAGCACAATCCCCTCCCTCAAAGACATATGTAAGAGTAACAGCAACAATAATCTCAGAGCAGGCACTGAACTTAAGGAAAAGAGGCGCAGCAGCACGAGCGTCAAAAGACTCAGTTTTACTGAGTTCGCCAAACGACTAAGTTCAACCAGTAGCTTACTATTAGTGCAGACGAATGCAAGCTCGAGTTCAGGAAGGGATGGGAGTGGAAGAGGGAGTAGTGACTATGGGGCTTTTGAGGAGGAGAAGGGAATGCGGGGTGAGAATAGGGATAAAAGGTGTGGTTGGCGTGGGAGTGCTGGAGTGTTTGGTGGTGAGGGTGGGTTTCTGTGAGCATGAGCATATTTGCTTGTGTGAGTTTTGAAGTACGAGTTGGAGTTCAAGTTTGAGATTAGTGTTCGATGATACCTCTAGATGATTGTAATGATTCTTGGTTTGGGTAGGGCGTTCTGGTATATACATCTGTTTCGATACGATACGGTATACCTTTTGTCTGATGAATGTTGAACGTCGGACTTGGGAATTTCGAGGAGCATATCTTGGAGTTGGGCTGGGGGTGGCATGGACCCTGATCAACGGATGGACACTTATACCGAATATCAATACATTTCGATTTGCTGCTCTTGATTTTTGTTTTCTGCTCTCGATTTCGCTTGCTTGCCTGTGTGTCTGTGTCACTTGTCTATAGTGATCCTGCGATTGTTTCCTACTAGTGAGATAGTTGAGAGGGACAACTGGTGTGTAGGCTTTCAAGGAACCGTATACGAAGTTTTATTTTGCAATATGGCGTCGCCGGAGCATTGCGGCTGCGGAGGGAAGCTAGCGAACCATGTTCCAAGTTACGAGTTATCATTGCCGATGCCTATTTGGGACGCTTTCTGTAGTCTGCTATTGGTCCATTGGATTGGTTTCCTCGTCTGGATGTGGAAGTTTGGAAAGCAGGCTATGGTCGTGGACTGCTAAACGATGGGTGTGTTACTCGAGTGGGAGGTGTTGACACTAGTGCTTGTGTGGAAACGATTAGTAGTTCTCTGAAACCAAAAAAGTGATGTTTCGTTTGTGGTGAAGTTTTCGTCCTAAACAAGGTGGTGGAAGGGGCTCGTGGTGGAAATGAAAAGTGGCGCCCCTGAAGATTAAAGTTTAATTGAATCTTCAGAATAGCTCCAATCATTAAGCCACCTTTTAAAATTCAAGCAAGTGGATTGATTCTAACCCTTTGAGCAATTCTAAGAACTTGAATAACTTTGCCTCTTAGGCTTTTAGAATGAATACTCAAGGCAATTAGATAATCTGAATTCTTTTTGAATGGTTCGAATAGTTCAAATGATCGAGAACCTCTGGATAATCAGGATGAGTTGAATTATAAGGACCGTTCCGAGATCTTGGAAGTGTATCAATTTGCTAGTGCCACTTATTCAACCAACAGCAGCCGGTCGCGCGTATCCATATCCATCGTTAAATTCTCCAGGTAATCAATTCACACGTCAATATTCAAGTCCGAAAGACTAGCCCCCAACCGCAGAGTGTCCCTGTATCTGAGCAGGGCTTGTTCGAAGTACTGTAGGGTCTTGAAACAATTAAATGTCACATCCAACTCCCTAGTAGCAGTGGAGGCCTCCCACCAATAAAAGTATTGGGATGAAAAAAATCCGGGAAACTAGCTCGAATGGCGTGATGATGATTGCACATGTATGAGGGAAAACCTATTCCGGAAAGTGAGCAGGATGTAAATATGAATTGATTATTGGACCTGAAATATAATGGCGGATTAAACTTCCCAGGGTGGACTTTGTCAGGGTATAAATGCAATATACGGATAATTTATTTTAGAGTTAAAAGCCTGTTCCATAAATAGTATATAACAACACTATTAATTAGATTTAATGATCTACATCTTGTGTTAGCCCATCATGAGCCTTGTGTTCCGGCAAACTCAGATATCATCGAAATCCCACCTCAGGTATATGTTGTCCCTTGCCTACACTCAGCCAAGAGCGGACCGAAAGTACATAATAAATAAGGATCGTCACTACTAATGCCAGTATCTACAAAGCCGGATTAGTAAGTAAAACACATTGAAACGGTCACAACTTACTCTGGTTAATACTTGACAACTCCCACGTCCTATCCCCTTTCGCACAGGATGCCTCGAAAATTACACTCTTATATTGCTTCCGGAAACCTAAATTTAGTCTATAAGCTCACAACAGTTACGTGCATCTATGCCATGTAAGCCTATAGCACAGCAGGTTGTAAATAAATTATCGGGTTTTGAAATAAGAGGCAAACTTCCTATTTATATATAAGAAGAGCGCTGGTGCGCGCTGGAGCGCATATGTATTAGTGCGGAGTATTACAGATAACCTGGCTTCAGGTCGGGGACCAAGGGGAGGGAAGCTCATCTAGGCTGCAAAACCAGCTGGATTGCAACACAATCGTCAAGTGGGAGTGGGTTGTCAAGAGACCATGCATGGTTTTCCGTAGCGAATCTGCTGTAAAGCTTGGAGTCCTTAACGCCTGCCGTACTTAGAGCAACTTTCGATGAACTGAGTGTCTGGTATTGCGAGGCAGGGAGCTTGGAAGAGAATTAACAGTGAGAGGAGAGTGGAAACATGCAGATTAGGGAGCCGTAGAGTTCGGATTGCGTGAAGATGGTAATAATATGAACTTGAGCTCAAACTATTCACAACGCAGGAAAATACTCAGAGACATTTCCTATTATCAGATACAGTGAATGCCGTAAGAAGCTTCGAATGCTGCTAGGTGCTGCCTTGGGTCAAAGGTCCGGTCCTAGTTACATAGGACTGAACGTCACTTTATGTTGGTTCCTAGCTAGTGCGATGATATGGTTCCTAATCCATCTCACACCCGAGTCTAACATAATACAAGGTGGGTGCTTGTGGCTTTGGTGTTAGTGGAAAAGCTGGAAGTGGACTGTTGATCCCGTACTTGCTCCTCGGATCCTTCGCAAACCGGCATGCATCTCCCTCTCGTAACACTCGATCACTGCACAGTATGAGCGGCGAGCCATAGGTACAGAAGAGACTAAGAGATTGAAATTTTCAGAATGCGGGATTCCTGAACACCGAGACAGGAACTAGGTACGTAGAAGGGATGGAAAGTTTGCAAACCTAGGGATAATGTAGAGCTTCGGCTTCTTTGATGGTCACGCTTCGAGGAACTCGAGTTGAGATCCGATTTTTGAGACAAAGTGGGACAAAAGGATTAAGAAAATACTTGAAAAAGTCTGGTTTATAAATATGAGTGGAACTCCAGTGATCTTTTTACCAAAACCGTAGAATCGCCGTTGACAAATTTGTACGACATCTATTTCCCAACTCACTTGAACTTCGCACCCAAGTCTAGGACATGACCCTCTGCTTACTAGAAAGACCTGGAAATTATTCGTCTGGCCCCCAGAATACAGTTCCACAGTCTCATTCGCAGAAACAAAGTACTGCGCAGCTCTGGTGGAAGCTCCTCTGCCACAGACCAAGCTGTCCCACCATCAGCACCATCTCCCCCTGGCCCTTCCCAAAAGCAAGCACTAAACCGCCAACTTACTATGAGGCTTTGGGTCACAATCTTGAGCAACTGGTGGTACGTTGTTTATGGCTTCTGCATGTTTCATGTAAAAATTCTCAATTAATTACATAGCCACCGTCAACGACCTGGAAAAAAGTCAGAACAACAGGATATGAACTAGAATCATAGAAAAACTTCAAGCTTACCAGAGCATGACCCTGCACGAAAGACGCCTTGCTACTACACAGAAACAAACAGGCATCTGCAATCTCCTGGGCCGTCCCCATACGATCCATGGGTGCGATAGCAATTGCTGGCTGCAGAGCTTTAAGGAACTCAGGATCGCATTGGGTCATAGGGGTTGCGATGATCCCTGGACACACGCAGTTGATTCGTATGCTGTCTTTTGAATACTGGTAATATATTGGTAACGGTTCCGGGGGAAAGTTGAAGAGTGGTATAGATATCTGGGAACGAAGCTTACATCAATCGCATCACTCTTTGTCAGTCCAATCACTGCTGCTTTGGAGGCACAGTACGCAGCTATGGCCTTGTGTTAGTACAAAAGGCCCAATAATTGTTTTGCAGCTCCTTCTTGGGAGTCTGAGATTACTCACGTGCGTTTGGTCTCCCCACTATCCCCAACTGACTCGCGATATTTACAATACTTCCCCTGGTCCCGGGTCGGCCATCGTGAGTAGGTAGTGGCTCCTGTTTCAACATCTGTCCCAATTCAGCACGAGATGAAAGCCAGGTTCTTCGGTAGTTGATATTATTTATCAGGTCGAATTGCTGAGCCGAGGTGGAAGTCGAACGCTCATTATTGCCAAGTACCCCTTTTGCTTACCCGTCAGAAACATAGCCCCTAAAAGAGTTACGAGATTCCTCTTGAGGTTAATCAAGTAGAAACTAAAGCAAGAAAACCACGAGAGACAAACCAGCAGCATTTACAGCGTAATCGACCCTACCCCACTTTGTAACTGCGGCTTGCACCATATTCTCAACTTGTGCCTCTTCCAGCATATCTACCTCGGTCACCAAGATCTCGACCTCGCTAGAGACATGTTTCATGCATCTCTGGGTTTCTTTCAGCCCATCGAGGTTTCGGTCACAGATGATGATCTGGCGGCAGCCTTCGAGTGCGAAGGAAACAGCTGTTGCTCGTCCGATACCTGGCAACGATCAGCGCCCAAGAAGAAACCTAAACAGAACAGCAATAACTGATCTTCAGATTAAGGAATATAAAATACCCGAAGCAGCGCCAGTGACCAGAGCGACACCTGGGAATAACGTCATTTCGCCGTTAAACCTCAGTGTAATCCCGACTCACGTCTCTCAGATCGCTCAAAGGATTTGTGTCCCGGAACCTTGCAAAGGGATGGATGAGATTAAATACTTCGTATAAAGGACTCGAAATCCACGGAAGCATCGTGAGTCTCGTGCTCACTTTAGAGGCCCAATGAAACGGTTCTTTGGGGGAGGTCCGACGAAAACCTTAAGGTGGGGTTGCAGCGAACTCTCGGAAGCGGCGCTGTGTGAGTGGTTACCTCGTGAAAACTGGAAAGGAGGGGAAACACAAGGGTACACAGATGACATCTCGAGTGACGGAATCGGGAATTGGTGTTAGGGTTGCAGGAAATGGGTTTCCAAATTTGGAGGGCTGGATGTTGGCTGGCTGGGAATCGGGTAGTATAACCGGTTGGAAGGCTTGTCTCGAGGAGAATAGCGCGAGTTTGAAGGCATATTTGTCTTTCTCTTGTTTCCTGAGCTTGCTACATGGATAAATAATATCTATAGGATTTTGGAGCCATTATAAATTTATAATCATCTTTTGGCACAATTAGAGTTCCCTTACGAAAGCGTGAAGTGCAACTAAGCTATATAAATAGACGAGTGCTCTATCGGACAGAGCTCTATCGGAGGCACAAGAAACTCTATGCACTCCGAAATGGAAAGACAATCAGTCTTTAAAAGGAAAGAAACTCTTTGCTTATTTCACAATACTTCACAACCTAGCGCCCCTTGCTCATAGTCTATGACGGTCAACAACCGAAGTGATGCTTCAACAGAGTTTTCATGGGAACAGAGCCTCATAGTTGAGACTCATCCCACTCATTCCACTGTCAGTATATGTGACACCAAATTTTGAACTCCTGAAGCCTGTTGAAGTCGATCTCATATCCACATCCCTATCGCTAACGACTTCTCCCGAAAACACATCAGTATTAATGCCATCTCCCCAAGCTGTAACCGGCGTGGAATCGAGTGTTGGCCCAAGTCCTAGGCCGAGTGGCTCCAACGCTTGGGCTACTTCATTGAAGCGCTCTTCCCAATAGGCTGACGATTGATCGTCGAGAGGGTCCCAGTCAGCCACAAAGTGAAAAACGATCATTCGAAGTCTTGCAATTTGCGAGAATGAGATGCAAGCTAATTTCGTGTCTTCGTTGAGCCTCATTCTGTTATTTTTGCGCCAGTGATGAACGCACCGTGAGAGATAGATATGACCACGAACCCAAAAGATAACATCTTCTCTTGAGGAACTGAGTGCATTGATTGAGGCCTCAAAAATTTCATCCGCCTCTGAATATCGATTGAGACTAGAAAAAGTATCCGCCATCCTCATCATCTGATTTGCAATGAGCATATAGTTTCCCCCCCAAAGATCCACATTCCCGGTCCACTTTCCGAGGGCACAACGAAAGCTCGAGATGCATGTTGGAATGAAAAACTTGTCAAGTTCTTCGGCTCTAGAATAAGGAAAGCGGTCTGCTGCTGAGCGTAAAGTGATCGACCTCGAGACATATCCGTCTTGTTCCACAGGTGCGATTATTGCGGTACGACATGAATCCTGCAACAGGAACTCCTCGAAGGAGGCAATAATTGTTTTCAATGCTTTCTCATCCTGAGATTGGGCTAGTTGACTATTTACTAGTAATACCTGCCATGGTAGTGTTTGGTTCGGTTTGCCTAGCCATCTGAAGATGGAGATTGCTTTCCAGCATAGCTGCTCAACTCTAACGGCAGATACAGATGACTGTTCTTTGTCCCGTGCGTAAGATTCTAACATGATCAGGAAAGAAGCGACGTTAGTCGCGTGATCTGACTCGTCAGCGTCGAAGTTGTTCAAGACACCTAAGGATTGGGCGGAAAAGTTTTTGTCCATGAGCCCCGTTTCGCTCAGTCTCCAGGAAATAAGCGCTTCAAAGGCTTCGAGTTCTGCGAGATGAATCCTATCTGACTCTGGCCCAAAGCCCGAGGATATTAGAATCGTGCTTGCCGGATGATCCGCATTGCCTTGTTCGGTTGCGTCTACACACAACGGAGGCGGGGAGTCCGACTTTTCGACCTCAGAGCCAGGAACTTCAATATGAGGAAGCAGAGGTGTACTACATCTATTGTCTTCTGATGCTTATCTTGTCAACCTCAGATGCCGATCGAAAGGTTCATGCCACATACCTGCACTGCGTGAATTGAAGTCTTCAACATCTTGCTCGAATATTGAAATTAAGTTCCTCTGTGCCTTCTCCTGCCTCGGGCGGTATTTCCCAAAGCCCCATTCTTCAATCTTCATTTTCCATTTACGCTTACTAAGTTTGTTAGCTTAATTCATTTGATATCTTAGAAGATAAGTCTGACGTACCTAGCCTTGAACCCGTGCTTCTGTTTAATAGCGGCCATGGTAGTCTGAAGCGTTTGATCTTCCGTGACATAGACTTGATGGACTTCTTCCTTGAGAGACTCCCATTTCCGAAGCTTTTCAGCTCGGCGAGAGTTCTCTGGAGGCGGGTTCTGTCGACTAACTTCGTCGGTGGGGTCCATACCGATTGAGGCGACACTCACGTCCGTGGGACAGTGAGAATTGGTGATAAAGTTAAACAATCAAGTGAAAAGAAAGTAAGGTACAAGTAAGAAAATAAAGAGGCAGAGATTGGGATCCATGGTAAAGTTATACGCAGAGGACTCGGCGAAGAACAGAAGATGAGGCTACGAGACGGCCTTGGTAATGTCTGGGAAACGGACCACTCATGGCAAAGTGCAAACCTCAGCTTACCAGGGGTACCACATATGCAAGCCACTAAGCCACACTTCGCTCACCAATGCTGCAAATTTGAACGAGTATGAGGCACTGAAAAGAAGGCTGGGGATACCCTCCTACCGCACTTGCGGGATCAAAAAAAGTGCAAAAATGATATGATAGGTAGAAATGCTATATAAAATATATTGAGCGGAGTGGCTTCATAGTCTCGGTGTTCACAAGCATGAGCATGCTCGGGAGAAGCAAGAAAGAAGTACTACAACACTGACAGGCTTTATTATCTTGAAATGTCCATGATTATTTGAATCTTCAAAAGAGTCTAAATTCCCAGGTCAAATGGACTTCTCAATTCTCCTTGATTATCGAAGGCCTTGTAATTACCGCAAATATTCTGATATTGGAAGCTGACTTGAATGTTCAAATAGTCATAAGCGTTCTGGGGTGTCGCTTAGTGTATTCAATGTTAGGTTGGAGCGGGAGCCGAATAGGGATGAGAGAAGGATGCGCCTTATTGGGGTACGCCGAGGTCGTTACTTGCTCTGAAGTACAACCTCGGTGTCAAATGACTTTGTTTTAATTCTTTTTTGGGGTCCATACAGACTAAACATCACTCGACAACCCATCCGCGCCCAGGTATCTTCTTCTGCACCACCTTCCTGGCCGGCAAAGGCCACCCAATCCCACCCATCCCTTCCGCCCTCAAATACGGAATGACCCAACACTCCCTCTCATTCACACTCCCCTCCCCTTTCATTTTCGGCATCACCTCCTTAATCGGCTTCCCATAGTGTAACAACGGGGTTCCCTTCGCCAGCGCCGCAAGTTGTCCACCCGTGATATCAGTCAGGGTATGCATTCTTGGCTTTGGGATCTTGTCTGGAGTAGCGGGTGAAGGAGTGGCGCGCTGGAGATAGGAGTAGATGATGTATTCGGGGCATTCTTGGGGAGAGACGTGGGCGAGTGGGGAGGAGGGGTGGATGTAGACGGCTTTTTCATCGTCATCGCGTTTGATATGAGAGGGAAAGAGGGTTAGGTACGGGACATCGATGGCGCGGGTGGGTTTGCGTCGGGTTTCGGGGGAGTTGTGTGAGAGGTCTGCGCGGATTGCAACGTGGTCGATGAAGCCAGCTGCTACCATTTGCTTGAGTGCCTTTACTTGCTTGGCGGATGGCGAATCAAGCCTTTCTTGGTACTTCAATCCCGCGAAGGCCGTGATATTAGTACCGAGCAGGTCTGTGATCTGCTTTCGTAACTGCAAAATCTCTTTCAGGACCTTGAACCGGACATAATGAACTTGACACCACGCCTCGGTTGGTTCATGAGCAAATTCTCCTACTACTTGAAGTAGCTTGATGGCATCCGACTTGTCGTCAAGAAAGCAAAAGTCTTTTTGTACTTTGTTGAACTGTCGTCGAATCTTCAATCGAGCATCTTCTTCGATGCGATCGGCCTGAGTGAGATATTCGTCCTCCTCGTGGACCACCGCTGCAGGAACAGCTTGATTCTCTGGAATAAAAACATCTGCTGCGGAGAGACCCGCTACAAGCGCAATGGTGTAAGGCAGGCAGTCATGTAGATGGCCTACAAGTAAGATTCTTGCGAATCGAGGTGAAAGTGGGAATATTGACATGGTTGAGCCAGTGGCTGTGATTTGTCCTGTCGGCGATATCGCTGACAAATATGTGAGAAGCTTTTCGGAATTGGCCAGACTCTGGCGATCAGGTGGTGTTGGAAACGGAAAATTCACAACATGCTGGAGGTTCATAGCCTTCAACTGTAATACCACTCCCTCAATTGGCATCCGTAGAATCTCAGGCTCCGCAAACTCCAGAAAGTCACGCTCATAGACAGCAGATGAGTATAGTTTGTAGCAGTGACCAGGTCCAGTACGACCAGCACGACCAGCACGTTGACTAGCACTGGCTTTGCTGATCCATCCGACTTCAAAGCTCTGGACACCCGTTGTGCGGTCGTATTTTCGTTCTTTTGATCTTCCACAATCGAAAACATAGCTAATTCCAGGGATAGTCAAACTGGTCTCCGCAACGTTCGTCGCCAAAATGACCAGGCGGAACCCATTCGGCGGAGGATCGAAGACCTTCAATTGCTCTCTCGTCGGTAGCAGGGAGTATAGAGGTAGGACATACATTTTTGCTGGTCCTGTCTCTACATCTTCGCCAACGTCGAACTCGTCGTCATCATTAACATTAATATCGACTTCATCGTCGTCATCATAATCATCGTTATTATCACTCATCGTGTCTCCAAAATCAATATCTTCGGCTTCAACTGGCACATCCTTGCCGGAGATTCTAACCGGAGGACCACTTGCTGTCTGTCCTACTCCGAAAGATTCTTTTAAACGCTTGCTGAGCTGACTGATCTCGTTCTGTCCGGTCAAGAATACTAGGAACCCACCGGATGGCAGCTTCTTGTGGCCTTTACTGATTTTCCGGAATGCCTCTTCTACATAATCATGATGCGTCGTCCTAGTGAAGTGATTCGTCACCGGGTATTGTCTACCCTCTGCTTGAAGAACTGGGGGTGGTGAAGAGAAGAGGGTAGCGTTTTGCGTAAAATCCGTTATTCTCAAGGTAGCTGACATGATGATGAGCTTCAATGGCTTGATTGACGGATCTTCTGCAGCCATTTCTTCTCGTAGTCTAACCACTCGACTAAGCATTCCGATGAGAATGTCAGTGTTCACACTTCTCTCATGTGCTTCATCGATTATGATAGCTGAGTATTTTCTCAAAGCAATATCTTGAGCGACTTCTCGCAAAAGAACACCATCTGTCATGAATTTGATCGCAGTATCGGCCCCAACAGTTCCTTCAAATCGGATCTGATACGCAACCCGCTTGCCGTGATCGCCCAACTCATCCCCAACACGCTTCGCCATACTGACTGCTGCAACTCGTCGAGGTTGTGTGACACCTATCATTCCCGGTGTCGGGGTATTAGGTGATCCATAACCAGCTTCGTACAAGAATTGAGGCACTTGAGTCGTCTTTCCAGATCCAGTCGCTCCATATACAACGACAAGATTGTTATTATGGATAGCCTCCATAATCTTCTGTTCCTCGGCCACAACTGGAAGCTTAAGTCTGACATCTTGAATATGCTCTGATCTTAAAATAGACACACTAAATGCCTTCCTAGTGGTATTGCTTGTCTGTTGTAGTTCTACTGGAAGAGGATCCTGATCTGGTTTTCTCGGCTTGAACCCCTCTATTTTTGGCGTTTCTGTGGCATTCGGAATATTCGACACTGGCTGATAGCCAAGAGCATCATTCAATTGTTGAGTTGCCCACATCTTAAAGGCAGACGATCTTTCTTGATTCGGGCTGCCATCCTCGTCTGAATCGCCATCTTCAGACGAGTCATCAGACTCTTCGCTACCCTCACTCTCTCCATCTTCCAAGTTAGATTCTGCAGAATCCTCGGATTGGGAGTCTGAGGCATCTGAAATATCGTCGTAATTCTTGAGAGAGGCCTCCTCCTCGGAATTGCTGGCCATCTCTGAATCCGAACCAAAGCCCTCCCACTCTGGCTCCTCCGGAGCCTCATGCTTATATGAGACCTTCGATTTTACTCCGCCTCTCCGCTTCCTTTTCTTCAAAACCGGCTTCCCCTCCTCATCTATCTCCAGTGGTCTCTTCAGACCTCCACCCAACGTAACCGCAGGCGCCTCAAGCCGGAGAGGACTAACTAGTTGCCCCTTCAACAATCCCCCGCTCGGTCCTGGCGCATCCCCCTCATCCTCATCCTCATCCTCCTCGTCACGATCCCCGACCTCCCTCACCACCCTCTCCTCAAACAACAACCCCCCATTCTCCCCCTCTAAATCCAACCCCGCCCTCTGATCCCGCAACGCCCTTTCCAACCTCTCCCTCTTCGTCTCCCTGCCCTGCCCCAACTTCCTACTACTCTGGTACAAACTCGTATCCGTCTTCTGCCCTGCCAGCTTCTTAATCAACTCCCTGTTCTCATCCTTCTTCAACTTTGTGTCAATATATTTCTCCAACCGCTTCGCTTTCTTCCCGCTTATCTTCTGGCCTTCCTTGCGGAGCTCGTCCTTCAAGGCTTGTTTTTTGGACTCGTGCTCGGTTTTCGCTGAGGGGAGGAGCTCGACAGCATTGGAGTCGGGAATGGGCTCGGAGGAAGTCCCATGTTGTTTAGATCGGGCGATGACCTTGTGTTTTCGCTGCCGGGGAACGAATTTGGGTGCCATCTTGAGGGTACCTGAGTGGAAGCTCGCTATGTCGATTCTAGGGAAAGATTTTGGAGGGAACTTTTTTTCGACAGCCCGGAGTTTTGCCGACGAGGCTGGCGCAGCCTTACGATTTCAACGACCTTTCTTCATCTCTAGTCAGAATTCACTCGAAGATCAACGATGGCTGCTCAAGCACTCTCGTATAGTCTGCAGGGAATGGAGATTGGTGGTGGAGTTGAGCCCTCCCCGTTTCCGGTGCGGTCGAAGCAAACTGCTGGTCTGGTGAATGGTGTTGAGACGGATGTCTCCTCGATGTACTTTGCCGACAAGATCATGCTCACTATCTCTCAAGGTGGAAGACTATCTCAATGGGTACTGGAGCTTATATGTCTTCACTGTACCAATTCTAACATATTCTATAGATCCAAGTTCCTTTATCCTCTGCCTCTCCTACATCATTCGGCACAGCTCTCCCGGCCGATAGCGACGACATGCTACCCCTCGGACACCTGACTCCCAAAACACTGCTTGGCGGTGGTGGAGAGCAACGCGAGACTATTGGACATTTATATGCCAGCCAAATCGCGAGTACAATTGCCACGAGGAATCCGGAGGAAATGAGGACTGTGCTGGTTGGGTTCGGGCTACAGAAAGTGGATATGGAAAGAGAGGCTTTCTTCGATCTGCTGGAGCTAGTGCAGAAGGTCATTTGAACGAGAGTATTGGCATGGGAGTCCGTTAAGTTGAAGCTTTACAGCTTTTGGAAACTGCAAGCTCATCATCATGGAGTATAGTCAACCTTAACCTCAAAATGCTTGAGGGCTGGTAGTGGATCACATTTTTAAGACAGGGCTGTGGGTGCGATACTAGGCTATGAGGCCACGAAAGGTATGAATGAATCAGCATTGAGCTGTTAAAGCTACAAGAATCTCTAATCTATCAAAGCAGCCTCTGCAGCAAATCTAAGCAATCTCATTCCCACGACCATTTCATAAAATTCTACCTCGATCATTATTCATCAAGCAGCGAAGACCACAGCACTAGGTACTTGAGCTTGCAAAGCCAACTTCTTCTTCATTTCATTTTCCTCGAGCTTGAATCTTAATTGGCACCCTGTTTTATGTCAGAATCTCCCTGGTGCTCTGTAGGTAGGTTGAACTCACAGTCTCCACATGAAATTGGCTCATATTTGGGAGGATTGTCCTCGGATGTGCATGAAGGCACGACTCCCTCGACACAGTTGAAGTTCAAACCTGCATTGATTGCGTTAGAAGGCTCCCGGAATTTTAAGCTCTATTATAAGCTTACCGAAGAAGAATGGCATCGAGACACGCTCAACGGGAGCATGATTGTAGACTCTGTGGACAGTACTCTTGTAAATGTCATTGCACAATCTCATCATGAAATCGCCAATGTTGACAACAATCGTTCCCTCGACCGGGGTAGCCTTAATCCACTGACCATCCTTATTCAACACTTGCAAGCCGCCAATCATATCTTGCCAAAGGAGGGTGAAGAGTTGAAGATCAGTGTGGCTTCCAAGACCGACTGCATTGCTCGCAAGATCCTTCGCAGTTGATGGGGGGTAGTAGTTGAAGACGCCATCGGCACCGGGATAAGTTGTACGGCTGTCAAAGTAGCCTTCTGAAAGCTCAAGGCTAAGTGCGAAGACTCTGACAAGTTTTCGTGCTAATGTTAAGCAAGCCGCCCAGTATGCAATGACTTCGTCCTTAAATCCAGGCAAATGAGAGGTTCCCTCCCAGACAAACTCCTCTCCTCGGATCCATGGCTTCACCTCCTCGGGAATGGCATCAAGTGGCTTTAGGTCTGGGTCATATTGGGGAGAGTACCGCCAGCCCAGCTATTCAATTCGTCAGAAGAGTTGCTACAACTGAGCAGTGGGCATGTTCGACTTACAGACTCCTTGACGTCAACACTCTCACCCGGACTGATGTTTGTACTTCTGGGGCCGTTGTATCCATTAAAATACTTAGACCTCGACTTATGGACGGCCATCTTCTCTTCTGGGGTTTGCTTGAAGAACCTATTTCGTGTTAACCTGGAAGCGAAAGTCAACTTTCGATCACATACGCTAGAAGTTGCTTCTTAGCAGCTGCAATAGTCTTCTCATCAATACCATGATTCTTGATGTAGAAGAAACCTGTGTTAACAGCAGCAGCTCGGATCTCCTGTGCTAGGGCCTGTCGGTTCTTAAGATCGGGGGAATTTAAACGTGTCAGGTCAATCATGGGAATCTCTTCAGCAGTACAGTCTCGAGGAGGAGTATCGAGAACATCTCGGAAGACGGGACCATATGCGGTTCGAAGCTCCAATTTGGACGTACTTGGTGCCATTGTCGTGGTTGTGGACATGTCTGCTTCAAGTGTTTGTCTTGGGAAAATGCGGGTTGTGGAAGCTTTTCTACTTTTAGCTCATGGTCCATTTTTGTCTCGCTACCTCGTCTAGAATATAACTCACAGTAATTCTAGGTCACTTTTGTCTACTTTCGTGACTCCTTTGTTTGGTGTTGGAAGTTGTGATGAGACTTGACTATTTCCTATATATGGGGATAAACCCCGCCTCCCGTTTGAGAATCTGCAACTCTCTACCGACCTGGAACAGTAACTCCAACCAGAGTCCAGACTTTCCAAAAATTGTCGGTATTCGCCGGTGACCGTTACTTGAGTTTGAGTTTCAGTTATTCTCTCCATATGCCAAGATAATATGTGTTCTTGGGATCCTGTCCCAGCTGGGCACGCGAATATGTTGGTCAGTATGACTTCCTTGAGGCGAGATATCAGTTACACAGCAACACAAGATGTTGTGGTATGTGATCTGGCTCTTCGGAGCATAAAGAGACGTTGCTTGGTTCATTGAGGATAATAATAGCTGGTCCTGCAGGTGAAGTTAGAACTGCTTACACGTGACCTATCCCACTCCTGCCCGCCACTCTGCTGTGCAACATCAAATGCATCAAAGATAATCTCTACTGCAAGTTCCCGTCCCCTTATCGTGGCCATCACCTGCCCATTACGCTCTCGCGGCGGCTACTCACTACCATTTTCGACTGACAAGTTTGACAGCCCTCGTGTTATCTCAATAACCTGCAGCTAACCAGAGCTTGGGGCCTTCGCGAGCCCTTCTTTCGGCAAAGTCATAGCTTCGCGGCCAACAACAAGGTTCAGAGAGCTACCGTGGTCAGCAATTTGGTTGCGCTGCGGCGATGTCGTCCTCCTTGGCACAACTGGAAAGTTGGTATCTGAAAACATGATAGGCCAATGCTTGCCCCGTCACGATAAGACGATGTGCTGCGACTACTGTAAGGGATTCATTGAGATCTGACATGATACCTCTCCGAGTGTGGTACGGGATATCTGGTGGGGAGTCTCCTGGGGGTCTCTGGGGATACATATTCAGGCATGATCACGTTGTTTGATTCCCCAGTCCTCCGGTTTTCCAAGTCTCTGCATCATGGCCCGCAATCTCATTAGACGTGTGCGTGAAGGCATTCCCGCCCCGCGTCTTAAGGCCAAAGGTACTGGAGATGTACATGGAGAGGATATGTGGTTGGATAACGATGATATCCGCCCATTGAAACTCGAGGACAGAACTTGGGATCTGTGGACCTATCTGACTTTTTGGTTCTCTGCAAGTACGTGATTCCTAACGGTTTCTGGGACATTGTGCTGATGGGCCACAGCTGCTACTGTTTCCAACTGGTATTCAGCATCTAGTGCTCAGGCACTAGGACTCAGCATGTGGGAGTCTCTGGGCTGCTCAGTCGGAGGCCAACTTCTCATTGCGATTGTAATTGTCTTCAATGGTCGAGCTGGAGCAAAGTATCACATGTATGTCTGCTGCATACATCACTGCAAAGTTTCTTCACTCTAATTATTCTCAGTGGGTATCCAATCCTCAATCGTGCGGCTTTCGGTATTTTTGGAGCTTGGTGGCCAACCTTCAATCGAGCTGTCATGGCGATTGTCTGGAACGGAGTCAATGCCGTTCAAGGAGGCCAGTGTATCTATGTCATGCTCCACGCCTTAACTCCCAAAATTGCAAACATCAAGAACGTAATGGGTGAAGGCTCTGCCCTTGATTCTGGCGGTATGATTGGATTCGCCATATTCTGGCTCTTGACCTGCTGCTTCCTCGTCGTTCCCGTTCCAAAGGTATGCCATCCCTTCAACTCAGCTCTCAGATACTAACAGAACTATTAGATGCGAGGGCTTGTATATGCCAAACTCATCGTCTTCATCATTTCCGCTATCGCGATGCTTGCTTGGACGTTGAGTCTAGCTGGCGGAATCGGGGAAGTAGCTCGCCAACCAGGTACCGCGACCGGTTCTAAGAGAACATGGCTCCTCATCCGATTCTTCATGCTGGGTGCAGCCAACTGCGCAACTTTTGCATCTAATGCTTCTGATTTCCAGCGCTATGCCACCAAACCAAACGATGTCATCTTGGGCAACATCCTCGGCTTCCCTCTTGCCAACGTACGTCCTCGCTCCCATTACTCCTCATGATCTGAGCCCATGCTAAATCTAAAAAAGTGTATCGTCTCTCTCGTTGGCAACTTCGTCGGCTCCTCCTCCACAGTCGTAGCCGGAAAACTCATATGGTCCCCCCTAACCTACCTTGACACCTTGCAAATAATGAACTACACGCCCGGCAACCGCGCTGGCTGCTTCATCATCGCTAGCTGCTTCGCCTACTCCGCAATCTTCTCCTCGATCTTCGAGAACTCCCTCCCGGCCGGAAACGATATCGCAGCCCTCTTCCCAAAATACATTTCCATCCGGAAAGGATTCTTCATCTGCGCCGTCATCTCATTTGCGATCAACCCCTGGTACCTGCTTGCTTCCGCCTCGATCTTCATCTCCTTCTTGTCCAGCTACCAAATCTTCTTGAGTGCGATCACTGGTGTACTTCTCTGTCATTACTACATCATCTCCCGCGGCTACCTCGAAATCGACGACCTATTCACCTCCCGCAAAGGCGGCGCATACCACTATTTCCACGGCTGGAACTGGCGCGCCTACCTCGCCTACGTAATCGGCATCATTCCCAACTTCTACGGCTTTTTGAACAACATGGGTGTTTATGCTCCAATTGGTGTCACCAAAGCCTACTATTTTGCGTATCCGATTGGTCTCATAGTTTCCTTCCTAACGTATTGGGCGGCGTGTTATGTCAGTCCGCCAGCGTTGACTTTCCCGTTGAGCGAATGGCGTGAACCCAGGGATTATATTAGGCCAGAGGAGAGGGGCGTGCTGAATGGAGAAGGGGATTTGGAGAGTGTGAGTGTGAGTGGTGGGAGTGCGAGTGGGGAAGATAAAGGGGTGAAAGTTGGAGAGAAGGTGGTTTTGTAGGACCTGAGAAGCCTAGAGGGAAGTCTGGAGTGAGATGATGATATAACGATACCTATCTGCTTGGGGCAAATTCGTGATCAGATGAAACTTATGAAACTTATGAAACTAGTGGCTTTCTTTGGAAAGATTTTCTCGGACCGACTTGAATTAAAATAGGTTAGTCGTTTAGGTCCACCAGCTCAATCCTTCTCCTTTTTATCTTCTATAGTTTTTTTTATTAAAGAAAATCTCTTGCCCCTTTCCGATCTCCCAGTTTGGATTCGGATCTTTGCTGGTGTGACCGAGGGGGAGGGAAGGGGGAATATAAATGCATATCCAATTGGTCTAAGAAACAAATTAGGAGACAAATCAAAGCCGAGTAGATTTTCTTCATAGAAAAACATCCCAATCAAACACTAGATCGTATATCTAATATTGTATAAAGTACAATGCCTCCATATCTAGTTTTCGCTTGGAAAAAGTACTCTCTTGGTAATCTTACTACTATTAAAAGGGAACAATATAAAAGTCCAATTCAAACCCAAGACGTGAACTCAATGGCAATTTTGTTTACGCTGATTTTGTTTTGTATCGCTAGAAATAAAACATAAATGTGAATTGATTGATTGATTGATTGATTGATTTATCCTTTTAACGTCCTGTGTAAGTCAA
>JAPZPB010000103.1:0-98429 GCA_037952635.1 Bryoglossum gracile | reverse complement strand
TCTTAACCTATAATCGGTAGCCTTCGATAAGCAACTAAAGCTACTCTCTCTTATACGTGATTACTTATATCTACTACCTATACTAACCAAACCCTACGAAGTCGATTCGTTATATATTGCTTATACTAAGTTAAGAATTTACTCTTAATAAAGGGATTATCTATTAAAAGAATAAGCTATATATACTATCTAAGATCCGTAAGGAATTCGTTAAGGAATAGCATAAGCTACTTGCTTATAAATACTAAAGAGTTGCTAAAACGCTAGAGCGACTTAAGAGAAGTTACTACTTCTTATATATAAAATATATAGTTAAGAAAGTAGTTAATAAATATAATACTTATATATAAAATAAGTCCTCGAGATATAAGCTATATAATTAGCTTAAATCACTGCATACCCCTTTAAAGCCCTAGTTATTAATTACATAGGATTTTATAAAAGAATTGCTAAAATTAGTAAAGCTTATAATAAGAGTAAAGTATAATAATATCCTAATTATTATAAATAAACTTACTAAGTATATATATATGCTTCTATATAAGACGACTTATACTACGAAAGATTTAGCATATATATTCTTAAGGATTATAATAGCTAACTATAAACTATTAGATAAGATTATATTAGATAAAGATAAGCTCTTTACTTTAAGATTCTAAAGATTACTTATAGCACTACTTAGAATAAAACTTAAGATATTAATAGCTTTTAAACCTTAAATAGATAATTAGATAAAAAAGTTAAATTAAATAATAGAAGCTTACCTTTGCTATTATATTAACTATTAATAAAGCGATTAAGTAAGGCTCTTGCCTCTAGCCTAGTTCGCGTATAATAGCGCGGAAGCAAAGACTACGAAAATATTACTATTCTATACTAACTATAGGTTTAACCCTAAAGCATATAAAACTATAATTAAAGGAAGTTCGATTGCTTAGCAAGCTAAAATCTAAGTAAACTAGCTTAAATCGCTATATAAATAACTTGTAAATAATATACGCTTTATATTATAGCGAATAGCGTTATACTATAATATAAAATATAATATAAAACTTATGCTTAAAGAGGGGAATAAAATTTACTTGCTTTGGAAAAATATTAAAACAAAACAATTAAGCAAGAAACTAGATTATAGGAAGTTAAGACTATTTAAAATTAGCAAAGTTATTAAACTAGTTAATTATCGACTTAAGCTACTTAATATAATAAGAATATATCTAGTATTTTATATCTTACTTTTAAAGCTAGCACTTAAGGGAGCGCCGCGCGCCCTATATATAGAAATAGACTTAGTTAATCTAAATGCTATATATAATATAGAAATAATATTAGACTACTAGTATATTAGGAATAAAGTTAAGTATTTAGTAAAATAGCTTAACTACTTATATTTAAAGAATATATAAAAACTATAGGAATATTTTAAAAGCTTTAAGAGGCTAGAAGAGTTTTACTAATAAAATCTAGGGTTACTTAAAAGGCGGGGTTAAGATTAAGGTTATTAAGACTTAAGATAAAAGAAAGGTTTATACGCTTATTAAATATAAGCAGCAATCTCTTAATTGCGCGCGCTTTATTCTTATAACGCTTAGTACTTTTATATTTCTTTATAGCATTTAACTTGTTAAGAAAACGCAAACTATAGATAGATATCTTTTATTCCTTTTTAATAAGCAAGCGCTTTTATTTATAAATATAAAGAATCTTGCGCATTGCTTTTTCCTTCTATTCCTTTAGATTAGCCTTAAGCTTTGCAATCAAAGCCTAATTACTTTTATAAGGTATATTATACTCCTAAGCATTAGAAAGACCGTTATAAGGATAGCCTTAACGGATATACTTAAAATAATAAGAATATAAAGCCTTCTCTATTATATATTTTCGGTCTTAGGACTTGCAAGTAAAATAGGGTATTATTTTAGCGAATAGAGGGGAATCTTTAATTCGGCGGGCAAATAATAACTATTCTTTCTTCTTGCAATAGTTAGATATAATAAAAAGAAAAAGAAGACTATAACGAGTCTTATAAGATTTCCTTACTATAGTTAAGCGTTAGGATAACGCTAGGCAAAGAAGGGGATAGTATTACAAAGTAATCTTTAGCATATATTAACTAAGAGCCTAAGGCTTATTAACTAACGAGTTAAGCAAAGAACTCTTAGAAAGTGGCTTAGATAAGCTATATAATAAGGAAGGTTATAGGGTAGACCTTTTAGATAGTAGGAAAGGTTTAAAGGTCTTAAAGGGTTTAAAGGTCTTAAAGGGTCTAAAGGTCCTAAGAGGTCCTTGGGTCCTAAGGGGTTCTAAAGTCTCCCTAGGTTTAAGAGCAAGAAGGTTTTATATAAGCTAGATAATTTCCTTACTTAGATAGGAGCTTCGTGCTTAACTTAAATTAATTATCTTAACCTATAATCGGTAGCCTTTAATATAGCAAAAGCTACTCTCTCTTATATATAACTACTTATACCCACTACTTATCCTAAACTAACCCTACGAAGTCGATTCGTTATACTAAGCTTCTTAAGTTAAGCTATCTGTACTATTCTTAAAGATAAGGATCTTAATATCCTAAGTCTTAGAGCGACTAATATAAGGCTTTAGAAGGGTTATAGTAAAGGGGGCAGGGTTTATAAGCTTTATTGCAATAAGGGAAGTAAGACTAGCGCTTAAGGCAATCTATATCTAGAGTAGCTTAACTTGCTTTCTAAGATTAATAAAGATGCTACTAATCTTAGTAAAGTTTTCTTTATTATAATTTTAGGCAATATATTATTATTCTTTAAAAATATGCAAAGCTTTAATAATATTCTTATTACTTATATTAATAAGGGATCTAGCATTTCCACTATTTACTCCTAAGATATAAAGGTATTAAACGGGGGTTTTAGTATATTGCTTACTAGTAGAAAAAGAGCTAGTTTATTTCAAAGACATAGTTCTAGTAAGGATAAGTAACTTCTAGTATTTTTAGTAAAAATAAATTAGTAAAGGAAAAGAAAAGAGTATATAATAAATATAATATATTTATAAAGAAAGTATATAGCTATTGCAATGCTATTATTTTAAAGAAAGATAAGCAAGTATTAGTATTATATAATTATAGGAAAGAGTATATAAAAGCATAATAAGTTACTAAGAGTTAAAGACTATTTATAGTAAACGACTTTAAACTTAGTAATATTATGCTATTAATAAGAGTATATACTTTTCGAAAAGCTAGAATATATATTAGATATTATAACCTTTATAGGCATAAGTTAATATTTGCTAATATAATAGCGCGAGAAGGTTAGTAAATTAATCTTATTTATAAGCTATCTTATAAAGAGCAAATATAAGAAGAAAAGAGGTTCTTAGGAAACCTCTTCTTAAATAAGCTAGAGGTTAGCGCTCGGGCTATTGCTATTACTAGGGTAATAGAAACTAACCTTGGCCTTAGGCTTTCTATAATTATATATACCTAGCCTTAGGCCTTAAAGTATATAACCTTAGCCTTGCGCTTAATCCTAGCCTTGCCTTACTATAACGACTAATTAGAACTAGGGTTAGCCCGAAGATTAACCGCGCTAGAGGGCAAATCCAGATCTGCCCTTTATTATATATAAACTAACCGTTTTCCTAGACTAGACCGAAAATTCCAGACTATTATCCATGCATTCACTATGCACTAGTACTTAGAACTTAATATAATTTTCTAAATTTTTAAAAATCCTATTATTCTACTTTAAAGGATTCTAATTTTTAAAAATTTAAAAATTTATATTAAGTTCTAAGTAGTAGTATATAGTAAACGCATAGATAATAGTCTGGAATTTTCGGTCTAGTCTAGAAAAACGATTAGTCTAGTTATATAACTTAGGTAATAAGAGAATCGTTATATAACTTAGGTGACAAGAGAATCGTTATACTAATAAGGATTAAAAGAGTTATTGCATTAGAATTTTACTAATTAAAAATTAGGCATAGCTATATAAAGTTATATTTATATAAGCTAAGGCATTGCCTAAATAATAAATGCAAATACGGGGCAAAGGAAACGCTAAAGCACCTTCTTTTAAGCTATAATTTATTATAAATTAAAAGAAAGCAGCTTAAAGAATATTTAGAAAAGCTATTAATAATCTTGCTAATTTTAATACATATTAAAATTAGTTTAAAGAAGCTAGTAGCCTTCCTTAAAAATACCGGTATTGCTACTAGAAAGTGGCATTTACAACGACTTAAGCACCTAGAAATAGGCTAAGGCTCTAAAAATCGGGTGGAAGTAGCGGGGTAGAGGGGGTAAGGGGGCCCACTTACGATTTTATAATACTCTTTTGCGTTTTCTTATGTTTTGCCTTGTTTTATTAGGGCTTAACCCTCGATGTCCACTGGAATATATAGCAGTACGGTATTTAAGCACTAGTATTAGCACTAGATAGACCCGCTAGAGCAGCAATGCTCTAGCCGTCCTATTATAGTCTTTAACTTATATAGGACGTTAAAAGGATAAAACAAACAAACAAACAAACCCTCACCTTTGAGGTAACACAGCATATAGTACCAAGGCCTATCATTCCATCATAATGGTCACTATTTTAGCTTTAACAACCTCATGAGGCTAACTCAACACTCTCCCCAAGACCCTTATGATCCCCTTCACAATCTAGCCCAGCTATCTACACCTGAGCACCCAGTCCCATTCACAACTCATCCCTCACCCTCCCCCTCGCATCCCTTCGCCCATCCTCCGCAATCATCCCCATATCCTTCAACCCCCGCTTAACCACACTTGTTAAAATCTCGTAAATAATCTGGGCTCCCGCCAACGCCGTCTGCTCCCCAGCTCCATCATAAGCGGGCGCCACTTCCACCACATCTGCACCCACAACATTCAAACCCTCAATACCTCTCAAAATTCTAATCAACTCCCTGCTAGTCCAACCCCCAGCTTCTGGGGTGCCAGTACCGGGCGCCAAGCCCGGGTCCAGCACGTCGATGTCGACGGAGAGGTACACAGGTGTTTCGATTCCAATACGATCCATGATGGAGGAGATTACGCCAGCGGTACCGAGGTCGTCGATGTCGTCAGCGGAGATGCGGAGGAAGCCTTGGGAGGTGTCGTCGTCGAAGTCGGCCCAGTCGTCGCCCGAAAGACGGGTACGGAGACCGGCGTGGACTGAGGAGCTATTGAGGATTAGGCCTTCGTTGGAGGCGATCCAGAACATGGAGCCGTGGTTAAACTGCGCCTGCTCAGATGGCCAGGGACTGGGATATTTAGCTGGGTGCCAGGTGTCGAGGTGGGCGTCGAAGTGGAGGACTGCCATGGGCTGGCCGTAGACTTTGTTCAGTCCTCTTAGCGCCGCTAAGGCTAGAGCATGATCACCTCCTAATGTCAGGATCCTGGGATGTTTGAGGGATGAGGAGACAGGTGTCCGATGACCGAGTTCTAAGTAAGCGGATGTCATCTGCGTGAGAGCGACAGCATTGTCAAAGGGGGTGACGGGGACGTCGCCACAGTCGAGGATTTTGGCCCAGGACATGTAGGGGTTTATCCCAGCGCGGGGATTGAAGCCTCGGAAGGAGGTTTGACGAGACGAGGCAGCGCGGATGGCGCGAGGGCCAAATCGTGCGCCTGGTGATGTGAGTAGGGTGGCTTTGGAGAGGAAAAGTGGAGGGGAGGGTTGTACCAGGCCTGTAGCTGACGGCAGTATCAAATGGAACACCAAGAATGCCGATATCGAAAAGCACATCTGGCTTTGTAAGGCATTTGATATGCTCGAGATGGGCGAATGAGTTTACTCCAGAGTATCCCCACTGACAAGACATTTAGCAGGAACTTAATTTCCTCTTAAGAAAACAGCAAAGAAACCAGGTCAAACTTGACACACGTTAGAGGGTATGCCAATTATTGGCATATATTGGGAGACTATGTCGATTATTGACAGGTTGTATGCAAAGATGAGGGTGAGAATTTGGAAGGCAGAAGTACTCAACCTGCAGGTGAGCTTGGGTTTTACCCATGAGAATCCATGTAACAGTTGAATTTCAAACCAGGGCTTCATCCTGCTTTCAGTATCACTTGATTCCACTCCATCTTTCCCACTTCCCCTACCTTCCCTCCTTTTCGCCTCCCCCCAGAACTTCAGCTTCAACTCAAAATCCGAAAGCAGAATCCATCTAGTTTTCAATATCACTTGATAACCCCCCCCCCAATTTCTCTAAACGCACGAGAAAAGTAATAATGAACTGCTACTCCGTACCTCAAAACTCCACTTCCTCTCTAACTCCTCCAAGTCATCCTGCACATACTCCTGCTCATGTAACGGAATTATCTTCTCATCTTCTCCATGTTGATGTTGATGTTGATGTTGATGCCCAACTACGACCCCACATACCGCCGCCAACAAGCCTAGCTCTCCGAGGATCTTCATATGGTGTTGATTTTAAAGAATAGAACTTGAAAAAGAGAGCAAGTTTTTTGAATTTTGAAATAGAAGAGAAGAGAGATTTACAGTCGAATTGAGAAGGATGTTATGAATGTCAAAGTCAGCAAAGTAGCTGCAGTCAGTACAAGCAAGCGATGAGCGTGGTCAAGCCCAGATTACGTTATCGCGCCCTTCAGGTCTTATCAGAGCCAAACTAACGGTTTTCTCCCACTTTTGAGTAACAAAACACTTGCTGCTAGCCTCCCAAGTGGTTGGAATTGAAGTCCGAGTTTCCGGTACTCGATATTAGAGTTACAGAATGGCAACGGAAGTTTACCAGGGCGAACCCCGGCTGTTGTGCGAGACGAGATCCAGGTATGGTCACGTGTTGAACGTGGCATTTTGAGCCCGGGATATAAGAAGCTAAGAATGGCTGGGCTTGAGCAGTCTTGTAGCTGAGGATAGTTGGTGTCAGTTTGGTGGTGGAAACAGCTTCCTAATGAATTGAAGTGGAAGTGTTGACATGAAGTGGAGGTACTTGTACAATACAACAATTACATAGGGCACGAGCAGCAGTTTGATTTGGGTACTCTCAACCAAATATTGGATCCGGGGAAGAGACCAAAGGGAGCAGCCTACATTGGATAATCGTGATGTCTCGCTGTACCAGCTCCCCGAGAAACTTGTATTGCTAAAGGCGAGAGTCGGTGTTCGCATAGGTTATTTTCGACTCATTGGGAAGCCCAATCTCGTCATAAATCGAGGATATTGGCCGATTCTAGTTGTGGGGAGGTGGGGATCTTGGTAGCTCT
The DNA here is from genome assembly GCA_037952635.1 of Bryoglossum gracile. NCBI lineage: Eukaryota > Fungi > Ascomycota > Leotiomycetes > Helotiales > Bryoglossaceae > Bryoglossum > Bryoglossum gracile. The sequence continues at coordinate 91,207 of JAPZPB010000103.1, read as the reverse complement.
GTTGGTTTGTGCTGGCTTTGGCATAATTAATCGCTTCTTTGGGGGATTTACCGAAGTTGAAATGTTAATGGGGAAAGATACACCTACTTGTTGGTCCTCAGTTGGGAGATATCTCAAGATATGGTAAGAAAATCAAGAAAGAAATCTCATATTGCATTCACACCACAACACCTATCAAATCACAGATCTCTCGCCCCCAAAAGAAGAATGACTTGAAGAAATCCCCTGGCAAACAGGCACGCAAATATCAGAAGAATTCCATTCCATTTACTACCATTGCCCTTCTGAACGATCTCCAAATCTCAGATTCTCAAGCCAAATTTGCTCTCGTAATAGAGAAAGGAAGGGAAACAAGTAAAATTTGATTGTTCTGCCGCTACGGTCACTGGCTTTCTCCAAAGAAAGAAGAATGGAGATATCACGTGTGTCTGGACTGATTTGCTCTGATTTGAAACGCTGAACTTTGATGTTCCCTGTGCCCCTTGTTTCCTGCGCCGAATAATTTGCTGTGACTGATGAAATAACTTGCGGAAAATTCAGAATGGTATATCCTTTACCCATCCTGAAGAAGGGAAATCGCTATGGCTGATGTGGTGTATGCCTGAACGATAAGGAATATGTGAGGTGGGGGCGGGCCTGAAAGGGTGGTGCTGCCAGTGTTGCTTTTGGGTATAACATAGGCTGGTTAAAGAATTAAGCAGTTTCGATGCTTCTTCTTAGGTGCAGGGGGCTCTAACGCAGCTACGATTGCCTTTATCTTATTAGCACCTCGACCTCTCTCTGTTTAAACGGAATCCTACCTCATCGAACACATCCTTCAGCTTGTATTGTGTCAGGGCACTGCACTCAACGTACTTGACAGCTCCTAACTCTTTCGCCATCCGCTCTCCATCTTCCTTCTTGACTGGTGCCATCTTTTGCTTTCCCAACTTATCTCTGACACTTTGGTCGTCTCTTAAATCCGTTTGTGTGCCAACAATCAAGCAGGGGACACCAGGACAATGATGATGAACCTCAGGGAACCACTTCTCTCTGACGTTTTCGAAGGATGCGGGGGAGGTAACAGAGAAGCAGACGAGAAAGACATCGGTTTGGGGGTAGGAAAGGGGGCGGAGACGATCGTAATCCTCTTGTCCTGCTGTATCAAAGAGACCTAGGGTGTATGGCTCATCACCAATCCTGTAATGCAGAGTCAGAATAATGTTCCCATGTATCTTGTGCTGCCTATTCCCGTATTCGGTTTGTCGAAGATGACATTTCCGGAGATCTGTGGGTTCCAGGGAGCTAACTCACATCACAGTGACGGCATAGTTGTCAAAGACAGTTGGGACGTATTCCGAGGGGAATTTGTTTGTTGTGTAGCTGATGAGGAGACATGTCTTGCCCACGGCACCATCACCCACAACCACACACCTAGAAAACGCGTTGGATTAGCCATGGATGCTGACCAGCATGTGGATAAGCGGAGGCCTGCGACAAAGCAGTATCGCATCCGCCGGTAGCTGCAGATCCTAGGGGAGGGAAGGGAAGGAAAGGAAAGGGACACACTTTATCGTTGCGACGACCATGATTCCTCCCTCTACTGCAATCGGCAGGCTAAAACGCGAACGTCTTGCTCTCAAACCCTGTCTCCTTGATTGTCAGCCTGATGATGACACTTGGGTGGACTGAGGGCGGCGCAGACTGAACTTGAACTTTGAAATATGGTGCAAAGTGGGAAGATCTAGAGGGAGTTTGTTGTGTAGGCTGGTGGTTTGGTGGTCTGGCCGAAGTTGCAGTAGGATTAATGTTTCCGTGGGAGTTGAGGCGCTCAACGACAACGAGCAGCACAGCACTACTAGAGGGAATGAGCGAATTGGCCGATAAAGCTAAGCTGACCCTTTTTGGGGTGGTGAACCGTGCACTAGGTGCAGATTAGCCGCAATGGAGCCGACACCGACGCCGACCTCACCTCACCTCATTACCTCACCTCACTACTCACTGGGTACAAAGTAAGTACAAAAGGTACAGTACAGTACCTTTGTGCTAAGTACAAGAGCTCGTATATTACTGCAGCATAAAACAAGCATAGAGAAACCATTTTTTCTAACCCCTCAAGGCAAAGAGTTGATAGATATGGAAGGCGTACCTACTTCCTCCACACTTGGCAAGCTGCTCTAGCAGCCGCAATACGTATCAGAAACCCAGGAGTTATAACACCCATACCATCCCACGCTTCCCATACGACTTTCCCTAGGTATTCAAGTTGGGTTCTTTGATCATCACCGGACTGATATCTAGAGCCTCTTTTGCTACTCTCTCGACCTGGATTCACCCTTCGCCGGCGCCCTTCAGTCTTCGCACTGCTGCATCACGCAGCATCACGCAGCATCACACAGCACCTTACACAGCACCACACATAGCCACCATCACTACCTTCGTAGCACCACCAAATGAAAATCTGCGGGCAACGACAACCATCACATCGCCTTCCGTCCCGACTCTTCTCGTACCTACATGGGGTCGACATAGGGTCTACCTTCGTACATAGGGAGCTGTCGTAGCCAGCACCTACAGCAAGCCAAACCTCTCAGCTGGAACTGTGGATTGCAAAGCCAGAGCCAAACCACCTCATATCATGGCTTCCTCTCGGGATCTCTCAGGCGAAATCGATGGCCTTCTAGAACACTATCTTCAGTTGTTACACCAATACACGACGCTGCGCTCAACGCTTTCTGTTTTGCAGTCTTCTGTACGTCAGCCCCTCAACATTCTCCTGTACCCCCCATCTGAAGCTCTCGAAACTCAATTCCTCCCTACCCGATTTCCCAGCACCTCACCATCACCGTCCTAAGCTCGCCTCAAGTTTTACAATTACTTACTGTTATCTACACGCAGGCTCAGCACTTCCTTGCCCGAGCAAACTTTACCGTCCAACGCGGCACCCGCTTCGACTCCTCGCTCTACGATGAGCGCATGCAGGCCACCCGATTATGCCGTATCACCGCCCGTCCCGACAATTACTCCCCCTTACCCTTCAAGAGCACGACACTAGAGACAGCAACAGCAGGAGGGACATCAGCAGGAAGTACGACGTCTGCAGGTTTGGGCGCGGGATGGGCGTGGGAATGTGTGTCGACGTTGGACGCAGGAACGGATTCGGCTGATTCCGAAGGCAAGCCTGTTGCAGGGAAAGAGAATGATGGGATGAAGGGAGACAATAGGAAATATACGAAAAGTACAGCTGCGGATGCAGGAACGAAGACATTTGAGTCTGGAGAACAGAAGTCGGGATCTATCTACGATGATGAACCGGCAGACGAGAAGAAACCCTCTACAAAATCCAAAGACCCGATCCGCATGTTCGGAATTCTAACACCACATGCACTGCGTGTAGTACAGAGTGAAGCTGTCAAGATGGTCGGCGATACGATACCGAATCTTGTTAGCTTAGACGCAGAGATGAGGGGGGTGGAAATCAGGATCAGGAGGGCGAGGAAGTTTAGGGCGAAAGCTGAAGCTGTTGAGCAGGCAGCTATGATGAAGAAAACCGGTGACTTGTCACTAGATGGTGCGAAGCAGGGAGTTGCAGCTTGAGCAAATCTTATAAGTTTGGATATGGATGAATGGTTTCTTGAAGGGAGAATGAATCGTCGGAGAATAGTAGGTTCTTGTGTAGAGTCCAACCGGGTAACCTTTTGAGCCAGCTCAATGAACACAGAGGCCGCTGGCCCCATGGATGGTGGAAGTGGAATGGATTTGCTATGCCAAGGCACAAGTATGGTCGCCTTGCCTGAGAAGACATGAATGGTCGCAAAGCCCAAGCACGCAATGTGCAAAGCCTCTCTGAGCCATCTCATGCTTCACATCTCTTCCTCTTCACCTCTCCTCCACCCAATCAATGCCCACTTCTCCCCCGCAGGCTCAATAGAGCCCCTTCCACCAGCTCTCAGCTTGCATCAACCTCCCTGGCATTTTTTTTTAGTTCTGTGCCTATAATTGGTTCTCGCTGTGCCCAATTCTTGTTTTGATTGATTCTTGCTATGGTAGACGAGCCATTCTTAGCATCTCCACTATTGTAATAACCTTTCTCATACCTTTCTTATGCGAGATTCTAGTTAACTAGCAAAAGTTGACCACGTCCTAGCATGCACTTAGCATACTATTTGGATCTTGTTTTAGTATCCTAGAAATTTAATTGCTGCATGCACAAGTTATATCCCTCATCAATGGTTTACAAACAAACCAAAGCTTACCCTTAAATCCCAATCATCAAAACCCTTCCCTCCACGTCTTTCCACACCCCCATCACTCTACCTTCATGTGCCCTACCTACTTATACCACCTAGTCAGCCTCTCCCATGCTATCTCCACCACATCCCGCTTCCCCAGCGCCATCTCCTCATCGACAGTCGCCAATTCCCTCTCCACCTAGCAGTCAAGATCCTCCTCTAACTGCCTACAGCCTGCACAGGTGGGATTATCGTCTCCTAGTGTAACAAACTCCATACGGTTGTTGAGGATGATGCGGCTGAAATAGTAGTCATTGGTCTGGACTTCAGGGTAGATCAGGTAGAGGACTTCACCCCAGTAGTGGGTGCAGATGGAGACTGGTGCTAGTAGATGCACATAGTCGGGGTTAGGGGTGGGCGATGCTGGATATTAATGGTGTTTGTTCGAGTCTTCTTACTGATTATAGTGTTTAGCCGTCTATGTTCGAGTCCGAATCATTCCAGAGCCTTTTGAGTGAACAAAAATCTTTTTAGGATAAAGTCATTAATATTCCTTCTTTGATCATTCAAAAAAAAGACATTTTTTGGTACCAGAGCTGAGGTAAAAAAAATAGCCTTGTCACTTGATAAAGAAGTTGCGGTATGGTATGGCCTTGGCGTGAAGTGCTAAAAAGCCCATTTTGGACAACCCATGCTCATGTTACCTAGAGACCGGACGTTTCGCTCACTGGGATTCAAGAACCTGCAGCGATGAGATATGCCTTCCAAACTTGGATCCAACCTTCTTCCTCGGGTGCTAGAGGTCAGACATCGTTCCAATTGAGGGAATACGTACAGAGAATTGATATTTTATCATGAGGAACGGAAAAATAGAGTGGAGGCAAGTCATTAATCACTGGAGGCCATCCCGCAAGAAAGTAGGTACACAGGTAGCCAGAACCGCTTCGAGCAAAAACTTCACCATCGTATGACACCACCCTTAACGTCATTTTGCCCCTATGAACCCATAAACTCAACTCCCGCCCGTGATACAACCCCCAGAATCTTTCCAGCCCCAAACACCTAGTAATCCAGCTATGATATCAATCCTGACCTAATACTCAAAATCGTCATCAACAGCCGGACCAGTGCTCTTAGAAACACTCTCCTGCTTCCGATACATCTCAGCCACCTGCCTTGAACTCGTAGCCTCATCCGGTTTCTTGTCATCTCTGATCTTGATAAATCTGGGAAATCTGAGAGAGATACCCTTCTCACCAGTCGGATCAACACCCTCCTTACAACCAGCTTTATACCTAGGACTCAAAGTCAAATCGGCAGTCTTTACCTCCCAAACAAACTTCGGCTCGAACCAGATATCAGGCTGGTGCTGGTTGCCAGAAGAGTGAGAGTAGAAGGGCTTAGGGCGGTCAATGACGATGTCCTTGAGAGTGGTGTGCAATTCTTCGAGGATGGCTTCGGAGAAGCCGGTGCCGATGTTGCAGACGGTTTCGTAGGTATCTGAGTTGGAGTTGTAGCAGGCGAGGAGGAAGGCGCCGTAGACGGAGGTGCGCTTGCCTTTTCCGTAGTAGGCGCCGAGGACGACAAGATCGAGGGAGTCGCCGATACCGGAGAGGTAGTCTTTCTTGATCTGATGGGTGTTAATGGTAAACAAAGAAAGAGGTGAGGTGACATTACCTTAAGCCAGTTACGACTGCGCTTGCTAGGCTCATAGCCAGACTCGGTGCCGTCCAACATCTTGACCATAAGTCCCTCACATGAAGCCTTCATACTCTCATCTAAGAAAGTTTGAATTTCGTCAATCTCCTGACCAGTCATGCTTGTAGCGAACGCAAACTCCCCCTCAGCAGGAATGAAAGCACTATGAAGGAGTTCACGGCGTTCACGGAGAGATTTGGCAACCGTTGGTTCACCGTTTAAAAAGAGAATATCGAAGGCAAAGACGCAAACTTGGACCTTGACATCCTCAACCTTGACGTCCTTCTTCTTTCGAGTCATGAGTGTTTGGAAAGGAAGGACCTTCTTCTCAACCAAATCCCATCCAACAGTCTCGCAGTCAAGTACGAAGCTCTTGGTATCTGCCTTGACCCATTTGTTCAACTTGGAGAAGATATCAGGGTACTTCTTGGAGAGATCCTCAGAGTTGCGAGAGAAAATAGCAGCATGACTACCATCACCTAACTTCTTTAGACAAGGGCTTTCATACTGCTTAGCAGAATCCTTGGCAACATAGTGGATCTGGGCTCTCTCGCCATCGTATTTGTACTCGCAAGTGAAGGTTTGGTCTTCGAAACGATCAAGAACTTCCGTAATAGCCTTAGTGGGCTTTGCTAACATGGGTTTGAGGGGCACACCAGGTTGAAGCTTGCAATTATCTTCCAACTTGAAAATGCCATGCTCTAGCATTGCGGGGATAATCACATCGTAACTCGGGAGTTGACTGTATTCATTGTTAGTATATCAACAAGACTGGAAGTTGAGAACGAACCTGTAAACGAGTTTAAGAATACCCTCACCTTTCCCAAGTTGATCAGCGCTTGGAATCTGTCCCGTTCTTTCAATCTCAATCTCATGGCAAACCATAGCCTGAGCTAAAGAGACGAGAACAGTCCTCTCAGCTAAACCGAGACGCAATTTTCCCTCGAGAAATCTGACGAGGTACTTAGCTTCGCTGGGGCCCCCTTTGTTCTTCGTGATATCGACTTTGCCGGGCGAATGACCATCTGCTGCCGAGAGCAACTTCTTGATCAAATCGACTTTCCTACCTTGCGCTCCATTACCTGAGACCGTAGCTACCGCCATCAAACCCTTATGAACGCCTTGAACAGTCAATGGCTTCGGCTTGAACATCGTTGGCTGGTTGGCTCTACTCTTGACAGCGACCAAGCCAAGATCACCAATAGCCTGCTGGTCCGCCTTGATGACAGCCAAGCTCCGGCCAGTAGACTCTCCAATAGCCTTCATGATGAGAGACTCACCAATTCCCAGCTCAATGCCAGCATAATCCGCAGCAAGCTTGTTGATCATGAGAAGTACGGTTGGCAAGAGATCACCTGGAGTAAGTCGGAGAACTTGTCGGAGGAAGAGAGAGCAATGAGCTGTAATTTCTAGTCTCTTGGTCGTCATCTCCACCAAGGAGAAAGTCATGCAAAGAGCTGCATAGGGAACGGGATCTCCGGCCTTCCAATCTGGGTATGGGTCCTTGGCATTTGATTTGAGGGTGGTTTGAATCTTCTCTCGGGCCCTCTTCGCAACCTCCGGCTTCTCATCCTCATCCTCCTCTTCAAGCTGCTCTGCGATATCTGATGAGTTGGACACACTGGAGCCTCTCCGTTCAGCTATCTTCTTCGCAGCTGGGCTCGATCCGACAAGATTGCCCATGCCATCCTCATCTTCCTTGACAGCTAGATTTACTTTATTCTCTACCTCCTTGGCTTTCTTGGCTACTGGTAATATCTTCTTAGACTGCTTTGCGGCAGGTGCAGGCTTAGCCTTCGATTTTGGAGTAGCCCTCGGAGCTGGCGATGCGAGCTTGTCCTTATCCTCTTCAGCCTTAACAGATCGGCGAGGGCGCTTCAAAACAGGTTCTTCGTCATCATCATCATCCTCTTCCTCCTTGACAGATTTCTCCTTGACTGGTGTAGATGGTGTCATCTCGGATTCTTGGGTTGATGTCGTCTTAGATGATGATCTTGATCGCTTCTTGGTTTCTGCGCAAAGAATAGTAAGTAGCCACATCTGAATAATTCTAGAAGATATAGCCTACCACTCTCTAGCTTGAAAATTTCCTTCGAGTCAACGGATCCCTCCTTCCTGATCGTGGGCTTTGACTCGACCTCCATAGCATCGTCTTTCATTGAAACATCCTCATCTTCCTTAGCAGCAGCGCCAGAACTCGGTGTAGCTTCACTCTTTGTAGAAAATGCTAGCTTTGATTGCTTCGCGGGAGGCTTCGAGCCATTGGGTTTGCCAAAGAACTTGCTGATAGAGAACAAGATATTAGTAAAGCTCGGTAAAATAGTAGAATATGAGACGCACCCTAAGGTGGTCTGAGAGTCTTTCACATACCCTAGGGTAGATTGTTTGGGAGCCATCTTGAAGAAAGATCTAATTACTGTCGTTCTAGTAACGGCCAGTACCGCTCCAAGAAGTCCTCTTGACGCCACAATTGGCAAGTAACAGGCAGACTAGAAGGCCGTAAAGGTGTAGATCCTAGCATGTGCTCAACAGGATGTTATGTTGTGTTGATGAAGGTAGGAAAAGCTGCAAGGGAAGAAAGTTGGTGCCTTGTGAAAGTCTCGGCGCTGGCCTTGTTGTTGGCCTTGGTCTCTTGATTTGAATTGTTACTCTCGATAAGAATTTTCTAGATTTCGACCGGACTTCCTCTCCCAGGCACGAAAAAGTTATTAATTATGCAGTAGCTCAGTACCTTTTAGCATGGAGAGTCGCAGTAAGTGATAGCTACTCCTCACCAACACAGCAAGCCCAGTGGCTGTGCAGATGGATGAATGTCAGAGAGTCTCCTAACATCTAGTAACAGGTTTGAGTACAAAATCAAAGAAACCGAGGAAATGAACAAGAGTTGAACTGGAGACTGAAGCTAGTGTTGTCTTGATAAAAGAGAAACTGTACCAAGACTGGCAGACGCGCCAGGAAGTCGCGTGCCGCGTAAATACATTACTTCGTTACGAAGTACGAAGTATAGTGTGCCTGTAATAGTTAGTAGTTTACACAAAACATCTAATTACCCACCCCGGCATCCGATAAATAGAGCTTTCTTAAATACCAAGTGTGTTTGTCGAAGATCTCCTTGAAGTGAATTACAGATTGCTTTTCACAGTTGAAATCATTACCCTGGTAAACGTTTGGACAACTGAATTATCATACCCTTAAAAGTTTCAAAATTTCCTCGAAGCTTTGGTTTCTGCTCATAACTTCACAAGCTTCATGATTCTTCTTATGATCTTTGAGTTATCAGTTGATTTCAGAGAGAGGTGTTGGGTTTGATAAAGTCACGTCAGCAAGGGTCGAGCGATGCTAATTGAGGGGTATCTTAAACATAACGCACAGACCCAACATTTTCTTACTATACAGTACCTGCGAAAGCGGTCTACCAAAATTCCCCTCCCCCAACAGGGACCTGGCTCTAAGAAAGCAATATCTCACGATGGCCGCGATTCAAGATCTCGCAGAGCGAGCAAAGTCCGAGTCCATCTACATTGACACAGATACTGGAGTGGACGACCACACTGCGACCGGCACTGAATCCAAGCCTTACAAGTCCTTGGCCTTTGCCTATATTCAACACGGTGGCAGCGAGGGCACAACATACCACTCAAGAGCTTCCACCACTGGACCTGTCAACGCAGATGGAGATCCGGCAGAGAGAATGGTTTGGAAGGAGCCTGCAAAGAGTGCTATCAAGAAAGCTCAAGGTGCACTCGACGCACACAAGAAGAAGCTCGTGAAGCAACAACAAGCTGCGGCCCAAGAGGAGGAGAAGGAGAAGGCTAGACTAAAGACGCTCGAGGATGCGAAGAAGGTTATTCTCGCCGAAGACTCGAGCCTTCCAAAGGCAGTCAAGATTACAATTGGAGACAAGAGCGTAGAGTTGGGGGAGGGAGATGTTAAGGGCACCCGCGTCAAGGTTTCTGGCCGCATCCACAGACTTCGTCAACAAAAGCAAGCTACATTCCTCACCTTAGTCGATGGTTATGGACATCTCCAGTGTGTTCTCGCAGGCGATCTTACCAAGACCTACGATGCTCTCACCCTCGCCCAAGGCACCTCCTTGACTCTTTTCGGAGAGATGCGCAAGGTCCTTGCTGGCCAGTCTGCACCTGACAGCAGAGAGTTACACGTCGATTACTACAAGGTCATTGGCCGAAGTCCATCTGATGCAGAGGCTATCACCAACAGAGTGTCTGCTCAACAAGATCCTTGGGAGTCTGCCATGTTAGATAACCGTCATCTTGTCCTTCGGGGAGATGTCGCGTCGTCTGTCATGAAGGTCCGCTCCGCTGTTGAATGGGCGTTCGCCAAGGCCTACAAAGAGTTGCGCTTCACCAAGATCAGTCCCCCAGCTTTTGTTCAGACCCAAGTCGAAGGTGGGTCCACTCTTTTCGAGCTGGACTACTACGGAGAGAAGACATACCTGACCCAGTCATCCCAACTCTATCTCGAAACCGGTATTCCCAGTCTCGGTAACGTCTACTGCATTGAGAAGTCATTCAGAGCTGAGAAGTCTTTGACTCGTCGTCACTTGTCAGAGTACACCCACATCGAAGCAGAGTTGGATTTCATCGATTTCGAGGACTTGCTTGACCACTTGGAAGAGATGATCAGCAGAGTCATTGGAACTATCATGGAGGACAAGGAGGCTTCTGGTTACATCAAGGAGCTCAACCCCGAGTTCAAGGCACCCACGAGACCATTCAAGCGCATGAGATACTCTGACGCCATTGACTGGTTGAACGCTCAAGACCCCCCCATACTCAACGACGAAGGCAACCCTCACGTGTTCGGGGACGATATCGCTGAGGCGGCTGAGCGAAGAATGACCGATATCATCAACTTGCCCATCTTCTTGACTCACTTCCCCGTCGAGATCAAGGCATTTTACATGAAGAAGGATCCTGCCGACCTTCGTGTCACGGAGAGTGTCGACGTCCTAATGCCCGGCGTTGGAGAGATCGTTGGTGGTTCCATGAGAATGGAGGGCTATGAGGAGCTGATGGAGGCCTACAAGCGTGAGGGCATCTCGCCAAAGGAGTACTATTGGTACACTGAGCAGCGCAAGTAAGTAGTATCCGCTCCCCTTTCTTAAGCCACAAACTGACATCATGTCCAGATACGGCACCTCACCCCACGGTGGTTATGGACTTGGACTCGAGCGCTTCATTGCCTGGATCTGCAAGCAGCACTCCGTCCGCACTTGCTGTCTGTATCCCCGATTCATGGGCCGCTGCAAACCCTAAACCTGTCGATATCCCTTCAAGATTCCTCCCCAGGGCCTAGATACCTTGCCCATATCATAGATTTTCTAAGCCTGTCTGTCTCAGCGATATTTTTTCTCCATAATATTATGCACAAGCTTGCTGCTTCTCGCTCGCTACAGCACGATTTAGCGCATTATGAAAAGCTGTACAAAGTTTTCAGACTTTCTCGTAGATCATGCGGATCGCAAAATGATTGACGAAGCGCTTCGATAAGAAATGAAATTTCTGGCCAATCGCCTACCCGGAACTTGTGCATATGCTTAATTGTGAGAAGTGAAAACCGAACCTATGTACAGTACATCTCATCATTTTCCACAGTAAAGGCAATGCCATTTCCTTGTTTCTCGCGGCTGCTCTGTTTTGGAAGTCTGAACTAGCCCAGATAAATATGAAACCATCAATTTTTGTGGATACTGTATCAATCTGGCAGAAAGATAATCAGGCAATCTGTAAAGTTTTGGGGTTTTGGGTTTTGAATGATAGCACATAAGATATCTATCGTCTTGTTATGGTGGTCGAAAAGGGGGTTTGTGTTAATTGAGCAATTTGACACACGCACAAATGTCTGAGGTGTGAGATGAGCCGACTCAGCCGCCTTTACGAACGGTATACCATACATAGATCATTCTACTAAATTGCCCTTCGCCCTGAATTAGGAGCCGCCACTGCGGAGAATTATGGTTGGTTGGTATTTTGGGCGTCGATGTCATGACGGTTTGTGGCAGCCGCTGATGCACTGGAGGGACAGAGATGAAGCGAAGCTGTTGCAGTCTCGGCTGCCAGATGGTGCAGAGAACAGATGATGGAACTGCTGGAACTGAAGAGCGCTCAGTTCTGAGTTCAGACGTTCGAACGCTGGGTGTCTGCTTTTAAGTTCTGACACTTGGGTAACGGGGCAGATATAGGGGGTTTCTTGAAATTCTGGAGCTTGCCGAGGGTTTGGAAACGGGTGCAGGCAGGGGCGTGCTTTAAATGCTTCGGAGCTGCGAGACTACCAATGTCTACAGTACCCTACTTGGGATGGAGTCTTGGGGTTGAAACGATGTTCTCCAGTTGTGAAGATCGGTGTGACACGGCATGGAGAATGTTATCAGGATTTATAGGAGCAACGTTTTATGGTTTACTATTTGCTGTTTGCTGGATAAGATATCCTATTTGGTGGACGAGGGCACTGGCCGGTATACGATAATACTGTAATACTGTAATACTGTAATACTGGCCGGTTGTAATTAATATTTCCTCGCTTCGATGTAGAAAGGAGTGCAGTACGGGACGGAGACGGATAGGGGGGTGTGGTGCCAAGCTTCCCGTCTGTTAGTCTCGGTGCAACTTCAGAATAAAATCTGGGAGTAACGAGATAAGCCGACTCCAAAGACGAGATGGAAGATGTGTTCTTTCAACATGGAATTATAACAGCTACAGACATAAAGCAGGTGGCTTTCCAGCGTGACTCTGGGTGTTTGGCGATGGGAGGACTTTGACATTTGTCTCATTTGTTCGGATAATACGAAGTGCACGAGTAAGTAGTATAGTAGACAGGAAAGAGGTTGACGGACAGACGCTTGTCGTAAACATACTCACCTCAGAAATGTATCGTATTGTATTCTGCCCCGCTCTTGGAATAATTGGTTTCCATTCTTAGGTCACGTCCAAAGTTGCAAGCTGAAGCCCTTGAAGCCCTTCGTACTGGAGTTCGTACAGTACCCCTGGCTCGGCTAATAGTCCACTACGACCTGGTAAGTAGCCCGCTAAGCCCCTTCCGACCTAGTCCGCACCCTCCCTTGAAATTACAGCCAAAACGGGCCAGCTGGGCCACTTGCCCTGCATCCTCCTTCTCCTGGCCGGCTCACCTGTCACTCTCTCTGTCTTGCTCTCTTCATCATCTTTCCTCCCTTCTCCTCCTCCTCCTCTTCCTCTTCCTCTACCTCCGCCTCCGACCTCTTTCTCGCCCCAAACCTCTTCTTTTGGTTCTTCATAACCAATCCCACACTCATTACACCCACATCAGCTACTTGTTCTGCTGGTTTTGCCCTTCTTCTTGGTACCTACTGTTTACTTGGAACTCTTTATTCTGGACCAACACGCTCGCTCACTTCAACCTTCAACCCCTAACCTGCTATTCTTTGTTCCTATATTTGTTGAATCCAGCTCAATTCCTTCCACCCCCGGAGAATCCAACTCCTGTACTCCAAGCTGCTATCCTTTCGAAACCTGCCAATAACTTCCTCCAGTCAATATCTTCGACGCATTGCTTCCTCGCCATCGCAGACGTTCCCGGTTTCGATTCGACTCTGAAAATACTTGCATACATACATAGTACGGTTATCTAATATATTCGAAAACTCTGTTTATATCGAACTCCATCTTCTTCCTGGTTGGGCCCACTTGCAACTATCTAATCAATCAATCTTGATTCGAATCCCCTGCCTCGAAGCCATACATTCACTCGAACCTGTTTCTCCCCTTTTTATCCCAGCATACTTTCGCCGGATCGTTGCTTTCAACATACCTCTACACCACCACTTCGTGCCTCTTTCCAGGCACCGTTAATCCTTCAAAACGGCTGTATTATCCTCAATAGTGCGGGACAGCTTTGTCCTGCCACCTCATCTTCTCGGGATGCAGGAGACCCAGGTAGCAAACCAGCAGAACGGGCCCGGCGCTGCCACTGCCGGCAGATTCCCCGGCCATGCCTCGAAACCATCAAACAGTGATACCGGCTTCTCTCACGGTGCGTACAGCTCGAATCAGTTCTCGATGGGCGGATATGGAGATAGACATCCTCGCAGAGCGAACATTCCTTCGATCAACACACAGCCCCTGAATCAACAGGGCCCGAATGATATGGCCACACCTGGTACCGCGTTCGATATGCAATTCACCCCCTTACTGCCATCTCAACTCCTCCTCGGTTCTCCCTTCCAGCCAGGAACTCCCGCCGCCTTTGCTAGCCCCCAGTTCCAGAATTACGCCACCTTCCAGCAACACAATAATCAGCAGCAACAGCAGAACATGGGAAGCCCGATCCAGCAGATGTCCCCTCAGCTTTACCAGAGTCTCGTCTCCCCTTCTACCTATGGTGCGCCCCAGTTCTATAACCCACAGTCGCCCACCGGAAATAGTGGCTTCTCACAAATGAACAGCCAGATGCAGCAGATGCAGATGCAGCCCTCCTCGCCTGTACATATGTCGCCGGGATTGGTCTCGGGAACGAGCAGGACGGTATACTTGGGGAACATTCCACCAGAGACGTCGGCAGAGGAGATTCTAGGACATGTCAGAAGTGGTCAGATTGAGTCAGTCAGGCTTCTCCCAGACAAGAATTGTGCTTTCATTTCTTTCTTGGATGGTAGCTCCGCCACTCATTTCCATTCCGATGCTATCTTGAAGAAACTCTCTATTCGCGGTCAGGATATCAAGGTTGGATGGGGCAAGCCTTCGCAAGTGCCAACTTCGGTTGCTCTCGCGGTCCAGCAGTCAGGTGCTTCCAGAAATGTGTACTTGGGAAATCTCGAAGAGAGCTGCACTGAGGAGGAGCTTCGGGAGGATTTGAGTAAGTTTGGCCCTATCGATACCGTTAAGATTGTCCGTGAGAAGGCAATTGGCTTCGTTCACTTCTTGTCTATCGGTAATGCGATCAAGGCAGTGTCACAGCTTCCTCAAGAACCGAAATGGCAACCACCTCGTCGCGTATACTACGGAAAGGACAGATGCGCCTATGTTTCGAAGACTCAACAGCAGAATGCCGCCCAGTACCTTGGCATTGCTCCCGGATATGCTCACGTTCTCAACGGAGCTGATCGTGATCTGATCTCCAATGCTCTTGCACAACAATCGGTTGCGGCCGCGGCAGTTGCCACGACTGCTGGAGGCATCAACAACCTGGGGAACCGCACCGTATACTTGGGGAACATTCACCCTGAAACCACTATTGAAGAGATTTGTAATGTTGTCAGAGGTGGACTTCTACACCACATTCGATATATACCCGACAAACATATCTGTTTCGTCACATTTATTGACCCTACTTCAGCAGCTTCTTTCTACGCTTTGAGCAATTTACAAGGCCTAATGATTCACAACAGACGTTTGAAGATTGGATGGGGAAAGCATTCTGGGGCTCTTCCAGCCGCCATTGCTCTTGCTGTTAGCGGCGGTGCTTCAAGAAACGTCTACATTGGAAACTTGGACGAGTCATGGACCGAGGAGAGACTGAGACAGGACTTCTCCGAGTATGGGGAGATCGAGCTTGTCAACACTCTCCGAGAGAAGAGTTGTGCATTCGTCAACTTTACCAATATCGCCAACGCTATTAAGGCAATTGAAGCCGTTCGTGGCAAGGATGATTACCGCAGATTCAAGGTCAACTTTGGCAAGGATCGCTGCGGCAACCCTCCACGTCAAGTTTCCCAGGCTCAGCAATCTCCTCGCAATGACGGTGTGAACTCTCCACCACCAAATAGCGGTGGTCTCCAGCCCAGCCAGAATGGAAGCTCTCCCACCAACTCCCAAGCACCTGGTTCCGCCAATGGGTCCCAGAACTTCCAACCTGCTCCTACTCCGTCTACCATCCTTAATGCCGGTAGCAATAACCCCCTCACCATGTACCTCAATCAAGTCTCCCAACAAGCCCAGCAACAACAACAGCAGCAATTGGATCCCTTCTCTGTCGCTCAGCTCCAACAGCAACAGCAGCAAGTGCTCCAGGCCCAACAGGCTGCTTTGTACGGCAACAACTCGCCTTCCAGCATCGATGCTCTTGACATCCCTCAGCAAAATCAGGGCCAGATGGGACACCAGCAGTCCGCTAGCATTACGGGTATGAACGGTTTCCAGAGCAGTACCTCCGGTGCTCCCACCATGAACGGCCTCTTAGCTCCTTCCAACGCACGGGGTCAACATAACCGCGCTGTCTCTTTACCCGTTTTTGCCCAACAAATCAACGGGCAATTCCAAGAGAATGCCACGAACGGAAACGGCGAGCAGCAAAGACGCGGACATCAGTACCAGAACTCCTTCTCGGGTGGTCTCGGCAACGGGAACTATAGTAGTGCCTATGGCCTCGCGATCCAGGACGGAAGCATTGGCATGAACGGGTTGAACGGATGGGCAGAGGAGGAAGTTGTTGGTAACTAGGTTTGATTCGTTCTTTTAGTTGAAACGAACAATGGTAGTTGGGTAGGAGACAGAATTGGGAGGAGTGACTGCAAGGGGAGCGCGAGCTTTGCGGAGGTTGGTTGCGATTTGGCACTTGCATGGATAATGTGTTGTAATACTCTCTTCCTTCACTGTGTTTGCTTGTTTCCTTTACTACTTTTTCGGACATTTATCTTCATCCGAGCATTTTCATTCCATTATCAGCCAGTCTCAGATCGTGCGTCTGCTGGGTGCGAGCTTTGCTTTTATCTCTCTGTATTATGGATTTGTACTGCTGGGACAAATTAGGTTGGATGAGAGGAGAGCATCGGACGGAAGTGGTTGATGGTGTGTTGGGGTGGAGAACGAGAGAAAGTAGCAATGGTGGTGCTGGGTGAATCAATGAAATGGAATCTGGAAGACGAATATTTTATCTTTTCTTGTGCTGTGCTGTGAATTATGTTACGGTATCTTGCTCTTGATGCTCCAGTCTCATGATAATTAACTCAACTATTAATCACCAGCTCTATCTCGACATTTGAACTTGCTCAACCCGTCAAACCCAGCCAGGCACCTCATCTTATCCATTCGGGGCAGAGGAAGGTATCTATGACTTTTACTCAATCGCTTGGCAGATAGATATACAAGGATTCCTCGTCTTAAGATTTACGGTGTGCGGTGAGTTGAGGGGCAGGAGGGGTTCGTTTGATGGAGATAGATAAAGTGGGAGATTGACATAGCTAGGTACTTTTGTTGTTTTTCTATTTTATCACTTGCCTTCATGTTGGAACCACTTCAAGAAACGTTGCAAAAGCAAGGAGGGAATGGATTTGATGAAGATATTATATATTTGCAGGGCATGTGGAGAAATATGTGCCGCATCCATCCATTTATCCTAAACGCCGGTCTAATTTATCCCATTAATATTTTTCATGCAATCTTCTCCTTTCCTAGGATCCTTCACGCAACAAATACATATCTCGAAACAATATAAAACAAAAGAAATCCCCACACTCCAGATTCTACTCAGCAGTCTTACTCTTTCTTGTCCTTAACTTCATCAGCAAATAAACCATCGCATAACTGCCCACAGCAAACAAGACAACGATGGCAGCATCTCTCCAGCCGTAGTAGTAATCCTTGAGGTTCAAGCTATCAAGGTAGTCGGCGCCAGTGCGGTACTGGCAGACTCTACAGCCAAATGTCGAGTCCGGGTTGGTCAAATTGGATTGCGAGCCCATACCTATCATGTAGTTTGCAAGGTAAGAAGCGCAAGTCTGTCCGGATGGAGGGTCGAAGACAGCGAATTCTTCCTCAGCGCAATATACAGGCGCAGAGAAAGTAGTGAATGTCATGAGGGAACCCATGAGGTAGTTGAAGGGATTGAGGTAGTAGATCCAGTATCTCCAGAACGGCTGGATCTGCGCATATGGCACCAGGACACCACAGAAAGAAACCAGAGTACCAACAACGACGGGGTTTGCGAGGGATGCGAAAACTGCATTGGGGGCATAAGCGGCGATGAATTGTCCAATACCAGTGTACACGAACTCATACATCAGCATGACGAAGAACGTGGCTCCAGCCTTTGCAGAATCAGTAGGAAACCCGACAGTATAATACCAACACACGAAATATAACACTGCACATAAACACAAGTACGGGAGCTCAGAAACGATAAGGCCGGTGACGAATGCGATCCAGCTGTACATCTTGCTCTTCTTCTCTCTAGCCTCATAGATATCCCTCCGTGCGATGAACAGCGGTTGCAATTGAGCCATCACACCAGGAGCGACAAAAATGAAATTGAAAACAGTGAAAAGACGCAGTTGTAAGTCAGAGATAGAGTTCCCGATCATCCAGAATGTGAAGCCGTTGAAGAGGGCTAAGCCGACGTGTAGTGCGAGTTTATTGTTCGTGTAGTCTGTGTTGCGGTAGATGGAGGTGTTCATGCGGTTGGTGACGAGCTTTATTTGCTGCCAGAGGGGCATGGCAAATTCGTAGCCATCATCGGTCGTTCCAGGAGGCTTGGACGCTGCATAGTTGATGATGTGGTCGAGTTCGGTGACGGTGTTGTGGTGTTCTGGCGATTCAAGCCAGACTTGGCTCCAGTCCTTTCCTTGAGACAGGGAGCCAGAGACGACGTCGATCATGTGTTCAGCTGGGTTAGCATCTTTAGGGCAGGGAGCGTCGTAGCGGGCGAAGTATTCCTTGAGCGTGACAGCATTCTCACCGATGTCTCCGAAGTAGACAGTTTTGCCTCCCTTGGCAAGAAGTAACAGGCTGTCGAATTGGAGGAATAGCTGGGCACTGGGTTGATGGATGGTAACGAGGACAGCTTGACCGACATCTGCTAGCCTGCGGAGGAAACGGACGATGTTGAATGCGGCTTGCCCGTCGAGACCGGATGTTGGCTCGTCCAGGAAGATCAGAATGGAGGGCTTGGAGACGAGTTCGACGCCAATGGTGACGCGCTTCCGTTGTTCAACGCTGAGCCCGGCGCCTACGGTCCCAATGAGTGTGTTTTCAATGTCGTGCATCTCAAGTAAGTCGATGATCGTATCGACATACTTGAGTTTCTGCTCGTGAGATGTGGTTCGTGGCTGGCGTAGAAGGGCGGAGAATTCAAGAGCTTCTCTGACAGTGGCGAGAGGCTCATGAACGTCGAGTTGCTCGCAATAACCGGCTGAACGTTGGAAACTAACAGAAAGAGGACGGCCATCAACTAGGATGGAACCGTGAATTTGACCATCGGTCTTGCGTTGGGCGAGAACATCGAGCAAAGTAGTTTTACCAGCGCCAGAACTGCCCATGAGAGCTCCAAGGGTTCCGGGCTTGACCCAGCCTTGAACACTGTCGAGCAAAACTCGATCGCCAGAAGGAGTTTTCACAGTGTAGGTGAGATTCTTCCAGGTGAAGACGGAAGTGTTCCGGGCAAGCTGCTCATCGGTTGGTAGTGTTCCCTCAGAGGAATTACCACTCGATTGATTACCTTCCCTGTCTGGCCTTTTCTCGGTGACAGGTGTTGAGATAGGCTGGGACTCCTCATCTTTGTTTGCGCGGGCATGCTTCTTAGCCTTCTCGCGAGGGATCAAAAGATAGCTACTGCTGGCAGACTGAGACTTCCAGTGACTCGTTGCAACGATCGTGATAACCACAAATAGGGCCCACCACGCCCAAAGAATACCAAAGTTTCGCCAGATATTGCTTGAGCTGTACGAAAGAGACTCAAGGTACTGTTCACCTGCCACTGAAGTGGCACCCTGAGTGGCACCTCCTACACCAGTGCAAGCTTGGTAGCGAGAATTGGTATATCCAGGACCATTGGGAACGAGATTGGTGCCAACACAGGGAATAGTCATCCCCTTGAACTCGTTCGCGAGAATGGCCGAGAATCCATAGGCCAACGGATCAATCCAGTAAAGCCACACGAACCAGGGGTGCATTTGAGGTTTCCGAATCATGTAACCAGTATACATGATTAGCGCAGTGATTAAGAATCCAGACACCTTACTCGCTCCGTCAAATGTCGAGAATGCAGCACCGATGGCCCGAAACAGGGCTGTCATGGTCATTGCCGTTGTGAAGAGAATGATCCAGAAAGTGAAGAAAGCGCCGGCGTCCAGCTTTAACCCCACCATGAAGTAAAGAACTAGTGAAAATTGCGAGATTTGAAGCAGGAGGACCGGTATATCTGATGCGATTTGAGCAACGCAGAAGGCGGCGGGGTGATAGAGGGCAAATGTTTTGTGTTTGGCTAAGACAGGACGACCGGAGAATGAATCCGTGACTTCGGACATAGCAAGAAGGGAATTGAACAAAAGAGCGAAGAAGAGCGCTCCGGATTTGACGAAGAGGCCAGCAGAGTTGTTAGGCGCGTTATAGAAGAGAGAACCAGTAATGAGGGCTTGGATGAGAGTAGAGATCTGCTTGATGAGGACAGTCGCTTTATCTCCCCAAATTATCTGGTATTGCCGAGTAACACAGGCCTTGACTTGCGTCACGAAGCTGACTGTCAGGGGTGATGACTTGGGAAGACTCTTGTCCTTTTCAGAAGATACCCCAACTCGGAAGTCTTCAGTCTCGGTCTTGGTAGAGCCAAGAGTCGGGAAGTTGTACTCAGCTTCCATAGATGTTCTGATACTTGACTGTGTGTAGCGGCCCCTAATGTCTTCCGCTGTCCGCGGGTAACTTTCCTCGAAGCCTTGACTGATCTTCCTCTCGGATGGTACAGTAACACCAGTCAAAAAGTCAGCGACATTGGCTCCATCGTCGCAGAAGAATCCAAGACCCTCCATGAAGGGTCTGGCCTCCTTCATCGGGCCGTAGTAAATCTCTTTGCCTTCGTCAAGAACCAGAATTTTGTCGAAGAGGTTGTAGATACCGTTCCCGGCCTGGTATAGAGTGAGGATGGATGACAGGCCGAATATGTTAGTGAGGGCGCGAACTGATTTGGTGTACTCGAGGGCAGTTGATGCATCCAGACCACGCGTCGAGTTGTCCCAACAAAACACGCTGCCTCTGGTGGCCATAGTCTCAATAATGCTAACGCGCTTCCTCTCACCACCAGACACTCCTCGCACGTACTCATTACCGACCTTCGTATCCTGTGTATGGGATATTCCCATAGACTTTAAGAGGAAGTCTCGGTTGGCTCTCTGAAATTCGACCTTGCGACCAGCACCAGTGGGTATACGGAATGGGACTGCGCCAGTGTTAGTTTAGCCTGAACTCAGAACTAGTAAATGAATGAATAGAATACGAACCCTTCATGCGAGTAGCAAAATCAATCGTTTGCCCAACAGTAAGAGTTGGAAAGAACAACTCGTCCTCCGTATTGATGACGATTTGACCTCGGTACTGCTCAGCTTGCTTGTGGTCCAGGGAACCCCAATGAATATCTCCGGATACCTCTGCATATCCCAATCTCTTGTTTGCCAGATTTTTCAATAGTGTCGTGCATCCCGCACCTGGGCGACCTAGGACCAAAAGCATCTCTCCTGGCTTAACACACCCATGACTCCTATCGATGATGGTTTTCAATGGCGCCCTATGTCTCGACTCTTGGATAGCTCTAGGGATGTTGAATTGAGATCCGAAGTTCTCGTTGACTGTTGAATCGGCACCAATACCCTTGACAGTCAAGTTGTTCCATGTGACTCCCAACTTGCGTTGTTTGACCTGATCCTTATCCTCTTGGTCTTTGAGGGCTCGAATCTCTGGCATCAACCCCCAATCGCTCGAAATGGGCTCCCGTTCCTCCTCGTCCTCCTCATCGTAGATCCGACTTGATCTTTGTCTCGAGAGAAACGAATTTGACAAGATACGCGTGATTCCGTTTCCATGAGGGTGCTCATGAACAATCGAAGCAAAAGCCGCAGGCTCCGTTGTAGCCATCGTTAGGCTTTTGACCCAATGCTAGGGTTTTGAAAACGCAGAATTGTGAAACAGAGATTCAAACAAAGAACAAGAATTCAAAATGATGGGATGAAACAGAAATTTGAAGTTGAAATAAGAATAAATGGAGAAGTCGGGAGCGAAACATTCGATAAAAGTACTTTGCAGCATGCTACCCTTGACCCACGGAATGAAGATTACTGTACAGTACAGTACGTACCGCTAGGGTTCTCAAGAGCCCGAACAGACCGAGAAGAGACAGAGACCTCTCTCCTTCAGACCAAACATTCGGAACCACGCAGGACCCAGCTCCGCGTTTGCAGGCCTTGTCCTACTGTTTTGTAGGAGAGAATTTGGGAAAGGGATAGGATTCGGCCTTAACTTGAGGCCGAGCACTGGAGTCACTGAGTAGCGAGCCTATGAAGCAGGAGCCTCAAAGTCCGTCACACCATAGGTAGTTGTTGTTCAGGTTGTTAGTGATGCATTGATTGATATTGACACTACGAGACCGAAGAGGTTGGGGTTTTGCTAGAGTCCGCGGCGGACGCTGGACGGGGTTTCATTGGTTCGCTAGGGGTGGAACAGCCTGGCTCTATTTTCCGTCATGGAAATGGCCATTAGGTTCTTGATAGCTTATGATAATTCGTTGCTAATACTAGTAAGAGCCATCGAATTTGCTTGTCTAGGTGCTTAGTATTTTGTGATTTTGATAACAAAATAAGGTCCGCTTTCCGTAACCTGTGAATGCGTAACTTAGAAGTCAAATATTTTAGTTAATTTAGTAAGTTATCATCACGAAAAGCTCTCAATTACATTATAATCGTTTAAATAAGTGCTTCGCAAACTGAGGGTTTGGGTAAAGGGTTTGGGTAAAGGGTGGTAAATTGGCGCCTCGTCGTAATACGAAGTTATAGCTTTTAGCTAAGTTTCTCGCTTAATAGTAGGTGTCCACCAAACTGCACGAGGTTTTATAACGAAGCGTCTCCGAGGTAGAATGGTAGGGGGCTAAAGTAGCAATTTGGTAAATTAGCGTTAAGGGTATCTGAATTACATAATTTAGTTGGCCTTAGTACCTGGTAATCAAGTTATGAACATGGCATTTCTATATGGCTTTGTCGTCGCCCAACAGGTAATAAGCAGGATCTACTGATAACAAGGAGGAAAACGTAACCTATGAGCATGTAATAAAACTGCACTGCTGCAATCCACCTATCGATACCTGAGTCTTGAACTCTACCAGCCAATCTAATCAACGCCTCTGCTTCCGCTTTCCGCATCAAATCCGCAATTCCCGCACCAGCCACCCCGGCCCCGCTTCAAACCGTTGCTCAACTTATCTGAAGACCGAAAGCGCGAATATGAGAATATAGAATCAGTTGAGCCATGTAAACTTGTCATGTAAATCTTGCTGTCCTCTCGGCTGCGGGACTTTGAGATTCCCGCCCTACCGGCCCTAATGTGACCGACGTTCATACCCACCTCTCTCATACAAGAACCAAGTACTGCAGAAGTGACAACCAATCGTGAGCTTCCCACTCAATCGCTACTTGGCACTTAACACTTTCGTCGGGCACCTTTGCTCCTTGTCGTCAGTGAACCAGATAGCGTCAACACATCAGGATCGATTTATCATCCACCTAGTTATGTATACATATACACAAATCCCAAGGCTCGGCTGGTCCACCAGTTTGTCATTCACACCCACACGAAGCCTGAAAGCCTCGTAGACCAATGCTACAGGTTCAACGCCATGCATCCACCCGCTTTTGTGTGGAAAATAAAACGCCAGAACCGCACCTTGTACTCCATGCTCATATCTATCAATATGCTCCCCAGAGGAAACTAGCTCTACACTCTTGTCGAACCAAATTCAAAAACCAACGCTTTTGAAACATGCAATTGGAAACTAGAAGTTATATCTGGTACCCTGGCGACCTGTTCCCTTTTCCTTCTTCGACTTTGCCTCACTTCTTGTTTGGCGCTCCTCTTCGATGACTGGTGTAGGGAGTGCTGCCTTTTTTGTGGGCTTCTTCGCTCTTGGCTGGTCGAAGTGACGGTGACCAAGCTCGCTGATTGCCATCTGGTTCTGCCAGGCCAGGCACCGATGAACGTTAGAGTCGACTGGTTGCTCCTTGCGACGGGTTGTCATGCGCTTTGGGCCCGAGTCAACAGACTTGTCTTCTGATGGGTTTAGATACTCCTTGCGCTTCTCCATATTCCGAGCAATTCTATCGCGGTACAACTTGAGTTCCTTGATGAGCTTGATCTCGTTCAGACCGCGAGTATCGAGCCATGCGATCAAGCCGTCAAGGGCCTCCGGTTCGTCATAGTAGCCCCATTGGCGGGCATTGAACAAGCTGGTCTTACCCTCTTCCTTCTTCTTTCGTTCCGGAACCGTGATGCCAAACTTGTATTTGTACTCGTTCTGCCATTCTGGCTTCATGTCGATGTAGCCTTCGCGCTCAAGATCATCAGGACCCTGAACCCAAATGCATCCGTTGGCATAGCCGGCCTCTGCAGTAGAACTATTGGGTAGGCCAGCGTATGGCATACCATTGCGCTCAAACCAGTAGTAACGATTCCAGTATCTATCCTTACCGAGAACGCGAGTTCGAGGACAGTCTGCCTCTCGTAGGTCGTTGTCAAGAATGGCAATCTCTTCTTCGCATTCCTTAATAGCATCCTGCTTCTTTTGAATATCCTTAAGAAGCTTGGTGAATTGCTTGGATTGCTTGGGAATCCTCGCCTCGGCTTCTGCCTTCTCCTTCTTCTCCTGCTCTTCCTCACGCTTGCGCTTTCTCTGCTTGAGTCGGTCTTCTCCACGGCGCAGAGAGCGACCCTTAGGTGGACCATTATCAGTGTCCATGATGCCATCCTCACCAGAATCACGAATCTCCTCTTCAACATCGAGCATCTTGACATCAACGCTTAATGTCTGATTCTCGGGAACAGGCGAAGGCGGCATGTTAGCTGGAAGAAGGATTTTCCGCTCCTCATTGAGCAGGCGAAGCTCCTCAAGCCTAATATCCATCAGTTAACTATCCCATCGTGACAGAATCGCAAAACTTACAAGGCTTTTCTGTCTCTCTGGTGACCGATCTTCTCCTTGCGGAATCCAGTCATCTCTTCACTACAAACCTCCATATAGTTTCGGATAGCCTTGGTCTGCGCGATAAGCATGCAAATAATTTGCAGCGCTTGAACCCTCAAATTGATATCTAGCTTTGCATACTGCTTGTAGGCAGTCTGTGGCGTAGGCTCCATATCCACAGGTGCTAATTTTTGCAACAAAACCTCACAAGAATCGAAGAATTTCGGATTCTTGGAAAGTTGGTGCAAAAGTCCGACAATAATAATTTGCCATCCTCCATTCTTGAAATCGCGCTTTCTCAAACGATCAATCCAGCCAAGCTCGATTTGCATATCGGCAGCTCGGTGGGTAGTGGTGGGTTCGGGTGTTGGCTCTTTGACTGGTTCGGGTGCAGCCTTCAATGCTTCGGCCTCTGCCTTCGCTAAACTGCTCCTAGTTGCTCTACCCGTAGGCTTTGGTTCAGGCTCTGGAGTTGGGGTGGCCACCACCTCTGTTTCCTCATCTCCATCTTCGTCCTCTTCATCATCGTCCATTTCTGGAAGTTGAATTTGAATCTTTCCACCATCTGCTTCTGAACCAACCAAGAGTTTGAGGGCTGCGCAATGCATCTCGACAAACAGTTCGCAGTCAACATCCTCAGACGTGAATTGCATGGCTTCAACAAAATCGTCAAACGTGAAGGAATCCAGCTTCAAAACCTCACAATAAACATTCAAGGTGTCCCAGGACTCCAACAATGGTCCAACTGACTTCATCAGTATACCATTCCCTTCCCCCTTGGGGTTCCCAATATCCAGAGGGGTATCTTGAGAGAAGAAGTTGAGCTCAGGCCTCGCAGGTCCTTCATGTCGCGGAGCAACTTGGAGATCCTCAATTGGATACTTGATCGGAGGTGGTGGCGGGGGAGCTGGGGGCATCGAAGCCAGTGGTGCAAATGCAAAGGTTGAGTTGTGGAAGTTTTGGTAGTGAGGACCTACCGGCGGGGGAGGCCCAGTGGCTTGGAAGGTGTGAGATACGTAGGGAGGTGCAGGAATGAACGGGGGAGGGTTTGGATTGTTCGGAGCAGGATTCAAGAATGACTGCTGCTTACTCTTAGCCTGCTGCATCTGTTGCTGCTTGCTCTTGTGGCTCTTGGGTGCTGGCTTCAGTTCTGGGAGACGAGGACCATTTGGTCCTTGGAAACTGCCCACCATTCCTTCAAAATCAGACCCTGCAGTCTTTTGCTGGGCTTGCTTCTGCTTACGCTCTGCTGCCTTGCTCTCGTAGCGGAGATGCGGTGGAACTCGCGAGTCGATGTGAAGACGGTACGCAATATCCGGCTTGACCAACCAAGGAGCACCAGTCCATGCCTCTCTTGTGACTGCCTTCTTAATAAACGATCGCAGGACCTGCTTAGTGAAGACTTTGCGGTCCCGGGCAATATGCGCCTCATCTACCACAGCCTCCTCATTTGGTCGAGAATCGAGTGTAACATAGTATCGTAGGAATGGCAAGCTCAAGCTTCCATCTGGTTGAACTTTGCTGCCAAAGTGAGTCTTGTCTCTGACGATTCCAGCAAGTCTCTCTCCCGTAAGCACATGTACCGTTACAGCCTCTCCTGGATAGTAACTTGTCCTGAATTCTTCGTATATGAGATCCACCAGAGTATCAATTCTGGAAATGGTCTGGAATTGGATGCGTCTTAATATCGGTCCCTTGAGTGGCTCAGGAAAAGCTTCCTCGACTTCCTGGGTGGCTGCGGTCTGACAGGGGGGTTAGTATGCGCCGAGCCAAAATCGCAAAGGACCCGTCCGTACCTCACTCTTCAGTGCCTCAAAATAAGTCAATCCGGAGTGCCCAGAGATTTGGCAGATAAATCGACGCTATTACCTGTTAGGGAAAGACTTCGCGCGTATTGGAGTAGTGTTGTGCTGACTTGCTTATAAAAGTCCATCCTGGCAAAACATTTAGTAAGTGAGCGCGCAGAGAGTGAAGTTCACAGACATACCGATTCAAGTATTGCTCGTAATCGGTGAACATCTCACCAGTCTGCTTGATGACCCACACCTGTACCATGTTTAGTATTTGCGCCGCGCTGTGTATCATCGAAGGCCGTCCTCACCTCGGTATCATCGTTCTCGACTTCGGGAGCAGGGACGGGCTGGACTGGCTTCCTCTTAAAGAGAACCTGAAAGGCGTCAGAAGCTGTCTAAGGGATAGGATAGAGAGGAGGTGATGTACCATATCGGCGTTTGGGTGTGATCAGAACAACCTCGACGGTACCAGAGAACCTGGGGAAAGTAAAGCTGTTAGCCGAGATATTCCCCTGGTAGATGACTTGGTGGGTTCTGCTCTGCACAATCACTTGAAGTGTTGGCGAAGAAGATGGTGGTGGGTGAGGTAGAGAATCGAGCGTGAAGGCTGCAGGGAGTGGCTGGGCAGAAACAATTGCGTAGCCACCCGGGGGGGGGGTAGGGCTTGACTTGCTTGTAAGTGTTCTTGACGCGTCCAGGGTCCTCGAGTTAGGTTAAGCGAAGCGCATGAGTTCGCAATCTGGATGAGGTGGAATTGTTTGGGCTTGGTGTTGTCGACACGACGCGTTGGAAATGTGAAGAAGACCTGGAGTAAAAGTTGACAAAGGGTGCTGGTCCTGGATTAAGAGGTGGGAGCAAAAGACGACCACGCCGGATGCGCTAGCAGGGATCTATCGGGGCGTCGCTAAGCGGATTTCGTCGTGGACCTTGGAGGAACTTGAACCCACTCCCATCCTATGCTTTCTCTCCATGCAACAACAAGAACAACCTTCCAACCTTCACCCACTTTCTTGGGCTTGATTTGAAGCCAGAATCGAGCTCAGTCAATTGAGTACTCATTTGCATATGTTCTAGAGCGTCTTCTGTCGAAAACGCCCAATATCAATATGTCGGATTCCGCGGGCCATCCGTAGCCAAATTCCTCTCGGTCACCTCGAATTTCTATCAGGGGCTCTACAAATCCACCACATATCCTCCCTAGCTTGGAATCGAGGTGGCGGCCATGCACTGCTCTCAGGATCTCGTGCATCCTGATATTTCTATTGGGGACGAGATTGGTTGGGATCAAAGTGGTAGAGTCATGCTGGATGGTTCAGAAGGGGTGCCTCGTGGAATCAGGGGGAGAGCCCGATTTGGAAATTCGAGATGTACAGGAGTATGGCAAATGCACGCTCTAGTCGCTGTTTCTTCTCTATTTACCGATTGTGGCAGTACTTCAATCAACGAAATCGGGTTTTGCCACGACTCTGGGGGGAGACTCTTACACACCCCTATGCCACATCGGAAAAGGCCAGGGCAGAGGTTGCTGGCACTTCGGCTAATCCGCTGCGGCCCACGTGACTGGCCTCAAAACGGCATGCCGGCGACAGATTCCAGGTTGGCCGCAAGGTCACCACCACTCTTTTTTGTATTCTGGATGATTTTGTTGCAACTCTAAGGATGTATTCAATTCAGCGTTTTCTTTGACATTCGAGACTGGAACGGCAGTCTCTAGTTTCATCATCGACTACCTAAGGAGAGACAGACGCAGGTGAAATTCGATATCGAGATTAAAGACTTTTGCTCCCGACCAGAATTTGAAATACGGTCCATAGCAATCGTTGAGCAAGCTCCTACGTCACAATACCGTTCTGCTCTCATAGTTCAATCCTCTTCTCTGTCTGAATCCGCGCTCCGAGCCATTCGTACACTAATAAGTCTTAGTGCTTGCTGGCAGCTGATTTGTTCTTTTCACACTTCTCTGCGCAGATCAGTGCGAAAGCGCGGATTCAGTGCTCGCATCTTTGCTAGGCATCAATCCTAATTATATTGCTTCCCCTTGCCATTTAGCTGATGGCTTAAGTAAGCTTAAGAGGAAATAACCACTTCTTCAAATCCAGCACAACCTGTGAACCAAGAGCTCACTGCATCATGTGATAACACATGCGATTTTCCCGACATATCATATATTTCACTGGAAGGGCGCCCTTCACAGTCCCTTTTGATTTGTCTTCTGTGTCCCGTCGGTCAGAACATGATCACTGCCCACTCCTCTCGATAACGCACTTCGAGCCTTTAATTACCACCTTGTCTTTTCCTAGGGTAGGAATGCCCTCCCTTGCAAACCAAGAGTTTACGTCACGTGATTGTAGACACAGTCTGTCGGCTGCCCCGACTTGCAGCAATATATCTATGGTGAACTAGTGTCAGTGCGAGGCTTCAAATATGGTTTCAGAGACTTTCGATCCCCATCTTGTTTCTTCATTTCCCTTGGCAGAAAGGATCAATTTCGCAGTTCAAGGGGAGCAACTTTATTTCATCTTGCTTATATGTAAGTGTAGCGGGGAGGTGTCACTTTACTGTAGTGGTTGAGACTCGAGAGAGTTTTCCTCTCCCGCCAATCAAGGAGGGGTTGCGCCATTGAAACCCAAAGTACGAGCGCAGAAAGAAAGATAGAGTGTGAGCTCACACCATTTAATAGAAATATCTTCAAATGGAGCCAGAGAACTCAAGACTCAAGAACATTCACAAGCAAGTAAAAGCAGCAGAAATTCGAGAGTCAAGATAGTAAGTTTGTCCTAACAATCATCCATTCATTAACTCCATAAAGATCAATAAAGATAAAGTAATACAGCCAGTCAGACTAATAAGTCTCTCACTCCCGATTCCAAACCCGAACCAAAAATCTACGAATGCTATGAAACTCCAGAACTTAATGCATCCCGTCTATCACCTGGTCCTCGTCAAACCTGGCCTAAAATGCAGTATCCGAGCTCCATCTACAGCATAGCGAAAGCAGCAGCTGCAATCATCAGACCACCGTTGGCGGCGAGGCCAGCAGCGCTGTTACCAGTTGACTGGGCGAGAGGAGATGAGGAGGTAGAGGATGCAGTAGATCCGCTGTTGGAGATTGCGATGGTGGAGATGCCGACGCTGGAAGTGTAGGTAGTGCCATAAGTCGAAGTCCAAGTGCTGGTACCCGAAGTCTCAACGACTGTGACAGTAGCAGTGACACTTTCAACAGAGCTGATGATGCTCACACTGTTGCCACCAAGCTTCAAAACACCACCGATGGGAGCGTTGCCAGCTGGAGACGTGGAAGTTGTAGCGTTCTTAGCAAGAGCAGCGAAAGCAACGAGCGTCTTGCCAGTTGTAGGAGCGTTGATCGACCCAACCATACCCATTTGGCAATGGTTTCCAGTTGTTTGTCCGCAGTAGAACCAGAGAGGAGTAGTAACATTGACTGTGATGGAGAAAGTGGTACCGGAGCCGGAAGCGACGGTTGTGGGTTGGAATTGAGAGAAAAAGCCGCCGGCGAGAGGGTGGCAGGGGTCAGCGAAGGAGGATTGGGTGACTGAGTGGTTTTTGGGAAAGTAGGAGAACTCGACGACGTCGCCAATGGCGGCGACTGTATTATTAGGCGTGAATGTAAGGCCGTTTTGCCCGACTGCTACCTGGAAGGTGGCGGCTTCTGCGATGGTGGCGGCGGCGGCGGCCAAGATGATGGAGCTGGAGAATTGCATTATGGCGGTTGTTGATGAGGAAACTGAAGAAACTTGAGAGTTGCTAAAGATTGTTGAAAGGAGATAGAAATAGGAGATGCTTTTAGAAGGAAACGAGATCTATCTGGATTAAAAGAGATGCGAGACTGTTGATGAGTTGAGCTGGGAATGAGAAAAGGGAAATGAGAAAAGGGCTTCAAGACATACTTATACTTGAATGTGCCCCGACAGAAGCAACGGTACTGTACTTACTGTACAGTAAGTATGTGATGGAATTAGATCAAATTAGATCAAATGGCAGTTATTTTTTGGGGGTGGCCAAAGCGTCAATCTGACAGCACAGCCTTGCCCAAGGCCAATTGCAGGCCGTGGAGGATGACTGGACTGCAGAGTCTCCGTGCCATGTGGCTGGAACAACAACATCAATAACAAGATCAATAACAAGATCAAGTGCAGATGATGTGGAGGCCAAGTGTGGCCCAGGGCCAGGAGCGGCAAAGCAGAATGGACAGGCGTCCATATTGTAAGTACAGTAGACTACCATCTCGCTCCTCGTAACAACGACCCAAGCAGAAGGAAATAAGCTGACAAACGGGATATACAGTAGATACAGTACCTTCTTTACTACAGTAGTACGTGCTCGGTGGCTTGAAGGATTCCTTTCAATTGAGAAGTAAGTTATGGGCCTTTCTTTGAACCTTCCAGAAACTCAATAATACTGTATTGAAATGTTCTCAATCTCTCTCTCTCTCTCTCTCTCTCTCTCTCATTCCCGGCTCTCTAGACTCCGGATGGATTGCAATTTGCAAGAGAGACCTTCGCCTGGACCAACAGGAGATTATCTTCTCCCTGGAATCAGATGATCGCAAATAACTCTTGAAACAAGCGAGACCGTGGCTGGGGAGCCGGGATGGCCAGGAATAACACCGCGCTTGCGACTGTAATAGTACAGAACTGCACATATAGTACCTTCGTACGTCGTACAGTCAAGTAAGCGGCGGCCGACAGCTTGGAACTTATTCTTGTCCAGTCCAGTCCAGTCCAGTCCAATGAAATGAAATGATTTGAAGACATCTTGTCAGAACTTAAACGCCTCGAGTTCGCCAATTGGTCCCACGATACCAAGTACTTCATCTTGGCGTGGCTCATAGGTAATCTGAACTAACTTCGTGAGGCTACTGTACTGTAATTATGTGCAGTTTTCCCAAATTGGAATATTCCTGGAATGTTGGTTGTAGGACTGTACAGCACAGTACTGTATCATAACATAAGCCCTGGCTGGAGCCCAAGAAGAATCTGACCGTATCACGTGAGAACAAGCTTTGGAGGTCGGGGCTGAGGTTTGCTCAATGCTCAGTCAGGACTCAGTCTCTCGCACCGGATGAGATCGCAACCGGCCACCAGGGGACTTTCAGCCGTTCGGGGATCTACTTCTACTGTACTGTCTACATGTACAGTATGATTGAGTGCTCCTGCGAGCCCGAGTCTCGGCCGACCTCAAGGTCCGCCTCGCCCTCGCTCTCGCTCACTGCGTGACTCGCCCACTGCAGAAACGACTGGAAAGTTGACCAGCCGTGCACCGCCACACGGCTAGCTGTCATTTCCGCTGGTCATCTTGATCCTTCAGCTGAAATAGACTGTTGTAGATGCTTTCGATGCTTAGTAATCAAGAGAAAAAGGACCAACGTGGGACGACGTGCTGTATTTCTCAACTCGGGCTCAGCATCTCCTTGGACACTATATACTTTGTACGAAGGCCACAGCTGGAAGACGATCAGCCAATCTTCCACTTCCACAGGAAATTAACTGAAGGAATATGCAGATCAGATTTACTTAGAGACTTCTACTGTAAGTTGTGAATCGTCGGGAGACCAAAGGTTCTGGGAACCAGCCTTCGCGAGTGTCCAAGGTCAAGTCGTCGCATCAGGAAGACAGTGATTGGCTTGAACTGCAAGGGAAAGCCGAGGAATTGCATGTAACTGGCTACCGCCGGTACGCCGCAGTCTCTTCAGATTAGGATATTCAGCTTGAACATTACAGTAGGGCGCGGGGTGGGTGGTTTGGAGGCGCTTTCGACCAAGGTTTTGAGGAGGCCATCGATAGAGTAAGCAGCCATAGGCCATAGTGATATACGGAGGTTCTTCATTGCGGTAGTGAGATTTATTTCTTGGATTTCCCGCCGTACTCGGGACAAACATAGCCTGATAGCTACTCCGTACAGCTGGTAGAATCAAGTCGTGGTTCGAGTGTAAGATTCGATAACGCCCCCGCAATTTGCTATTGGCTTCAAGTGAGCTGTGAAGGCCCCCAACGTCGGGGCAGGATTTCCGCAAGGCGACCAGTAGGCTGGGTACCTGGCTACTACTGTAAATTATAACTTTATCCGCTGGTACAAAGTGAAGGAAGTGACCAAGCGGCCGAATGAGAATGAGAACCTTGTTTCAATAAGCATCGGCCGCCAAGTACCTCTTGTCAAGGTTACTAACCAGAAACATGGACTGCAGTTGCGCCGCTGTGATGCTACAGTATCTATCAATTATGATCCCTGCTTGGTTGAGCCGGAAATGCTTATGCTATTCCAGAGTGAATGACATGTCGACCCTCATGGCGTCAAGCAAAGTTCACCCTCACCTTCACCCCTTTATATAGCCAGATAAGCGACATGTTGTCACTAGGTCTCCCCTCAAAAGGAGGCCTGTAAGCCGCCAATCCCGCAATCGACTAAATCGCCATCCTAACACACCAAGGCCGGGCGTACATGAGAAGAAGTGGTCAAGCCAGTGGAATCCTGGGCTTCAGCGAAAGCTGGAGGGGTGACAGCCCCCGCAGACCACATCATTCTTTTACTATCATTCATTTTTTCTAGCAATCAATCTCTTTATTTTTTGGTATTTTGCGCATGGCAAGACATTTTTGGGATTTTGATGTGTTCTTTTCTCGACCTGGCGACGAGGTTGACCGTAGTGGTGCCGAAAAGCTTCCAAGTTCCTATGCTCAAAGTGAGTGAGTGGTGGTGGTCTTCGGCTGACATCCAACATTAAGCAGTCTCGAATTTTTATTCAGGTCTCTCTCATACTGATCTATAATACACTTCACCCACTCTAAAGTATTTCTCTGTCCTAATACGCAGCTTTCCTCAACAATTCAAAACCATCTACAACCCAGCTTCTGAGTCTATTCCTCTCTCGGGCTCACTGTTCTGTCCCCCTCTCGTGTCCTTTCTCCAAGCCCTCTCTACTCTTCCAACCCCATCTTCCCCTATTGTAAGCCCGCAAACCCGTTCAGAGATTACAGATACGTTTTTTGTCGTGTTCCGGAACCGTGTCCCCATTCTAGCATCCCACGGTGCTCTCAAATACTCAAGTACTTCCCCCTATCAACACACTCTGTTCCTCTACGTCCATTGACTTGATAATGTCTTCGTACATTAGTTCCTAGCTAATAGCTAATAGCTAACGCTCTCTCAAGCAAATAAGATGGAAATAAGACAGCGAGAGCCTTACACAGTCCGTCCCTCTAGCTTCTCTTTTCGAGAGTACTGAGGGATAGGTGTACAGTACAATAAGCCGTCATCATATACCACGACCTTGGAGTTACCGAAACCCTTCGCTGACACGGCTACCGGCCCACCTTTGGATTCGCCGGGGTATTTGAAGTTGATATCTATGAACCTAAGTTTGAGGAATCTTTTTTGGATTCAGAGCTGACGAGTCAGCGTGAGTTCCTACTGTTTCGAAGAATGGGGAAGTCAAGTTACAAAGGTAGATGTTTCTAGGCTTCTAAAGGTACTTACTTTATCATCGTTTAAAGACCTTTGACCCGTCGTTCGAAGTTACAAATTATATTCACGGTGTTCCAAGGGTGGTGGGGATCACTCGACTCCCTATCACCCAAAGCCCAGAATACTAATTCAGCTTTCACGAGGCGTGGCTCTCTTAGCGCTCAATTATTTCATCTGCGATCTAAAAAGACGGTCACACCGTTCACAGGCGTCGAAATACAGCATGGAAAGACTGTCCTTGGAACGAACAGGACTTTGGCAACAAAGAGGGTTTCAAGTGGATATACATGGGTACAGATTACTCTGTATCATCTCAACTTCTCTCCCTCTGATCTAAATCCCATTTACCCCCCTCCAAGATCTCTGTATCTCCCCCCGCTGTCCTAACAAGAGGAGCTTCAACCTCCGGCCTCTCATAAGTGTCGCTCACTGGCCCTCCGTTCTCCCCTTTCTTATTACTCTCTCTATCTTCGATACCATCTTCCTCGCCACGGCCTTCTCTATCATTAGCTTCCTCCCCAGTCTCCTCTTGGCCGTTTGCTTCCTTGCTCCCCTCTTCCCCATTAATTACTCCCTCGCTGACACCTTCCTCGAAGGGAAGTCTATGTTCGCTAGGATTCCTTTTGTGTTGGCGCTTTTCAGAATTCGCTGAATACTTCAACTTAATAGTAAATACATAACTCCTAACTATTTCAACGAGATAGAAGGAGGGAAAGCGAAGGCAATTTACAAAGTCCATCCCTTGGTACTCTGCTGACCAACGGACGGGCGGTTAGGAAGTAGAGCAGACCATCCTCGTAGAGCATCAACTGAGTGGCAAGGTAATAGGTTGTAACGGTGATGTGGAATATAGATCGAGAGCGATAACGTTGAGCCTTCTAAGGCATCGATGCCAGTTTTGGTGGCCATTAGAAACTGGAAAGCCAGGTGTAGATGTTGGTTTGAAATTCTGATATGTTTGAGAGCATTATTTAGTTTCAGGAGAGGACATTTTAATGATCATCAAGACATGCTGCTTGGATGACGGGGTGTTCATCCACACCGAACAAGTGGAATGTGAGCCATGTAGCTGCCCACAAACCTTGGAATCACAGCTCACCCTCATAAGCGTCATGTTGAGCAGGATGCAACATGTATGTAGGTATCCTGAAAAACGAGCAGAGGATGAAGTGTCCGCAAATCAGAGGAATGAGGGATGGTATTACTACGCTAGGAATTTACGACAGAGCAGAAAATCAGGCCTGACCCAGAATCACAACCTTTAATCATGATTCACAAAGGAGAAACGTCCCGCGAATTCAATGCAGCCAGCACAAGAACCCATCATAAGAAAAGAAATCAAGTCGCTTCCATCTACCGACATCAACCTCGTAATAATTACCACTTTCTTCAAAAGGCTCTGAATCTCTAAATTTTCAACGGTAACAGTCAACTGGATTAAATAAAATGCCTTTGGGGTATTAAGTGTAGTATCAGTGTTGAAGTTATGGCTCTAGATAAATAAAAACATAGGTCCCTTTTATAAACAAGGTCCTTGCAACCTTCAAAGAGCACTACCGCTGGTTTGTATCAGAAGACTTACTTTTTGAGGAGAGGTTATGTAAGGCCTTAACGCCTTAACGCGCGACATAAGCGCCATCAATGCAAATCTTCTCCCTCCACATCTGCTTGAAATTCAATTACAACTTCAAACCCGAATCAATCTGATCAACCACATTCCGATTTGTGTACGCGCTCTAGTCCCTACAAGTCTGCGCCATAATAATTGGCACACTTATCTTCGCAATGTTTCCTGGTCTGTCCAGCTCCGCCACAATAGTCCTGCACTCACATGCCACGCAATATAGCAATGCAGTGGCCACGCTGCAGGATTATCAGCCTCAAACTGTACTGCAACACCAAATACCCGCGCGCTTGCACCAGCTGCACATATCTGCGTTGTGGGTTTGATAGGGTGGCCTGGCCATCGTGGTGCGGCCGTTGATGAGGTTGTGGTCAGTGAGGAGAGAGGAGAAAACTGAAGAAACCTTGTGACCTGACCCCTCGACAATATCAAAGTAATCGTGCAGCCACCAGATGTGCCGTGCTGACAGATCGCCGCTAGGAGCGGGAGTTTATCCGGGAGCCGAAGAAACCAGGGCCGCGAGCCTGCGAGGAGCGTTGCGTTCTTAAGTGACTTTGAGTTCTTTTAAAGGCAGAAACTCGGGGTTTATTCAGGGCGTTTCTATTGGCTAGAAAAAATATACTGGCGTATGTAGAATTTATGTAGAATTTAAGATTTAACTAGAAATCTGTTGCTGTCGTAGAGCACATCAAAAGATCATACATTATTAAAGATATGTGATTTATAAAGAGGATACGAATGCTATTCAACGAGATATCCGATGCAGGTAGGTATTAGCCAATACTAACCCTGGCACTAAGCGGTGGTGAGCAAAGTACAGTGTCTTAGAAAAAGGGGTTGGAATATTGAGAACTACTACCCGACCATAAGACATCTAGGGGCTGCAAGTGAGACATCGCGGCATGCGCTAAATATATCCTCACAAGTCATGTTTTCCCAGTCATTGATAGTTCTAACGTAAGGGGTCTCTACGGGGACTGAGCAGAATTTAGTACGAGTATGGTCCCCAAGAGAACAAACAAGGTTGAAGTCTTAACCGATTTTAGCACAGGAGCAAATTCTTTTGCAATGCGCCCTTGCAGATTTTTACATTTCAAACTATTGTTCTTCATACTGACCTCCAGTGGGGGTGGACATCCTGATTTTTGAGAACACGAGGATTATTCTGGGGAATGCTACATTATATCGATCTGCTTTGAGTATAATTGCTGTCGCAAAAGGGCCAAGAGCCTCGAAAGCGTCTTCAGAGTACCCCATCAATACATTTACAGCACCATCTATCTATGCGTCAATTGTGCGTGTGTGCGAGACTACCACTGCGAGTCCTGTACCCACAAAGGATAGTGGTAGAATCTTCCATAGAGCGATATCACTTGTCCGTATGCCATTATCTAGCTGTTATACATACTTTGCAAGACATGTCTCTCAATATTTTCTCAGGGAAATCTCCTGTTCAAGTCTAGTCATCTCTATTATTTCAAATCCCCCCCCTTCCGTGTTCCCACACTCGCGGTTTTCGCACATTAATTTTCCGTCAAGGCTTCATTCCGATTCTGGATCTTTAACTTTTCTTAGTTTTTAACTTATTGGAAATTCTCTGTGCAAAATGACGGGATTCAAATCATTGCAACACTAGGAGTACTGTACAGTACATGGCTCCTTCCCCGATCAACAAATTTGCGTTTGGTAGGAGACACTATTAAGCAAAGTAATCTTACGAAAGATACTTAACACTTGGGTTTCTGGTAAGATAGTTTATGTATAGTCCCAAAGAGGATTTGGGAAAGCAGCAAGGCAGAATTCTCCGCACACTCATGTCCAGGACGTAAGGGGTTCAATCTTGCAGGAGAACCAAGCAGCTCATCCACCATGCTCATCATCTTCTTCGCGAACCATTTACCCAGAAATATCATATTTCCATTCATCAAATACAGATACTGCTTTTAGAATATCGTTGTCTAATAATTTACTATGCCAGACACGACGGATCAACGCTCCTACAATCGCCTCTAAAAAGACCGAAAGCGTTATCGCAGCATGGGTCACAACAATAAACCCGGAAATTCGTGGAGACGTGTCCACCCCCTAAACCTCAAATCGAATGCACTTTGAAAATCCTGTCGCCTGCGGTCCGGAAAGGCACCGAGTACTATAAAACACCCCCTCCGTTCATCTCGAACCGACTTGCCGGTATATCGTTCGCATCCCGTCTTGAATATTCAAATCCGTTCCAATCTTTAAAATATTTGGAATTTCTAATTCCATTCAACAGCCAGAATCGAGCTCTTAGATAAACTTGATTGTTCAAGTTGGCTCGGGCATTCTGATATTCACTTCCGCTCATTTGTGTGGTCATATCGTTGGGTTGGGGCCCGTTAGATTGGCAAGCATGGTATAAGTCTCCTTCTCTGAAGGTGTCTGGAATATTGCTATCCGCATCGAGTCTCTCCGCGTTGGGCAATGGCTGGACCAAGGAAGGCAGTGGCTAGAACTGTCTGAAAATCTGGTTTCAAGTTGGACCGCTCGACCGGGAAAGGAGGGAGCAGATAACGTCGCTGGGCTCCCTACCGAGGATTGTGAGGTTCTGCAAATTGGTTGAAGAATTTTCTGGGGATTTAATCAGGTACAGGAATATTCTTTCATTTCTAATAGTTGTAGTGCTTAATTATCCTGACCACCGTTGACGGTGGAAGTTATATAGAAATGTCATCTGAATGTTTTCGTTATCCGTACAACCCAAGTTGTCTCGACGATACATTTCCTGTGCTTCTATCAGCCCCTCTATTCTCAACTTCTACAGTCGCCTTATTAATACTAATTATCTGAGCATCTCTAGTCTGCTATTTTATCGCCTACATCCCGAGCTAAAGAAACTCTCCAGAGTCTCGCTTGACCTGGACACGATGATAAAATTCGTTCTCATTATTCGACACAAGGTCCCGCAGTAATAATTATCGTCATTCGAAAGTCATCCCTGCAATTTTCCTGGTACAGAATCCTTGACGCCAGCCAGGGTTAACACCCCTCAATCTCTCAACCAGAGGCCAAACCCATGGTCCGGCAAGTGTTCGTCAAATACACTCTGTCACTCTTTTAGACGGAGAATCATCTCAACTTCACCAAAAATAGCACAGGCACCATTCAAAGCGACAGAAAAGCAGCCCAGCTCCGCTTCAACTTTTCAACCTGAGTTTCTAGCTTGAAAGAAACTAACTAGGGGTTTGATATTCTACTTCTCAGTATCGATATTAGTTCACCATTATTCCTTCATCCACATTTCAGCTGTCCGTATATATAACAAAGTCAGGTCGATGAGTTGGTATATAAGAAAATAGGATGTTACGTTTACTAAACCCATAAATATCCCTCAGAGGCAAGAGTATCTCGTCACTGCGAGTAGACCCAGCACCTTGATGCTTTTGGTATGTGAGCAAGAAGCTATTCATATCAATTCGGTAGAGAGATTTGGGGAGCGCAGTGACCGTTGGAAACGACAGGAGTGTGATTCCGTGGAACGGATCTGATGGGTGTGTATATATCGTGGGTTTGGGGTAGAGAAGGGAACTCCCGGGGTTCGACTTTTCAGCAATATTGATCTTACTGATCTCTTCGAACTGCTTTGAAAATGGCTACACAGTCAAGTCCTTTGGTTTTATTCCCCGTTATCAAAGTTTCCAAGAGATCTCTGGCTGTTTAAATTTCTCAAGGAAACTAGCACGAGAAGAAATGCAGAGCCGGATAACGTGCTCCAAGCTCGGCCGCAACTTGCAATTCTCCCATGAATAGTCCCCTGAAAGAAAAGGAGAGGGAGGTAGATTGTTGTAATTCAACTATGCAAGTCCCATAGCATAGGTAGGCTGCTTGTCTAGGGATTTGTTGTAAGACGAGCTAGATTCCGCCAGGGAATGAACCCAGCTGTCGTCTCCCCCCTCCCCCCTACTCAACTCGCTTATCCCTCTGCCTGGATCTCATCCGAACTCCCCCCTCTCCAACTCACTCGGCTGACGAATCCCTTCCTCGCCAAAGACTCCCCTTTACTATATCGTATCGAGTCCACTCCCGCCGCCTCTGGCGCTTATCTCCAATCTATATCTCTTCCATGCCCACGGAAGCACTGTAACGTCAAGTCCCCCCCCCCCGTTCCTTGTTGCTTTATCTCGCGCCACGTGATTCGTGGGTTGTGTTGAGCATATGCGTTAAGGAGGGCAGTTGAATGCAGATTGGCTGTTGGCTTGTCAGTTGGAGCAGAGTTGCGAGCGGAGCAGTCGGGGTCCATCGGGGAAGCTCACTCACAGGAAGTTGAGCGCTGCGTGCAGGGAGGGAATAGAGGGGTAGCAAGGTAGGGCAAGGGTTAGGGCCGAAGCTTGGATGGGGAATGCCGGGTTGATGCGTGCTTATCTTGATGGACTTGATGAGGAGGAAATATAGTATGAGAAAGGGGATTAGGATGGATGCGATTGTGGTGGGTATCTGGCTTTGATATCTCGGTGGCAACCGAGAGATGGGGTATTGGGGTTATTGGGAGGGACGAGGTATGTTGTGAATGTTAAAAAGGAACGGGAGACATTGTGATGACAAGATGCAACCAAACGGATGAACGTCTCCGTACGAGTGAGTGAGTGAGCTAGTGAGTGCGCTGCCGTGGATAAAGTGTAGAGGAATCCTGAATTCACAATTGAAAGGGAGAAAGGAAGCGTGTCTTCGATCAGGTATACATTCATGTTCACAGTGCTGACCTCCTAATCCATTTATCCCCTAGGCGCCATCAAGAACCCAATTCAAAAACAGTAGTAGTACTGTAGTCATCTAATCATCCAACCCAACCCGACCCAATGTAATCATCACTTAATGACTTTTTGTTCACGTCTATTCCCATCTAACACGTTCCCATTCCGTAGCCCCCAAACCTCCTCCCATCCCAGCCTCCTATGAAACCTCTCCTGGCCTCAAAGTTCTCTCCGGGCTTCTCTTCCCTACACCTGCTCATGAGTACCTCGCTGTTCCACGTTTGCCAATCGTACATTCCAGTCTCAGCCTTGAAGCTAAAGGTGTCCTCGTAAGGTGCCTCAGCTGCTGCGCCCATAAACGTGCTAAAAGGTTGGGGGCCCCAGCTTGGACTAGGAGGATACATGGAGCTGGAAGCGGAGTTGGAGATGGAAGAGGAAGTGGAGTGGCGAGCGGAGGAGAGAGTGGGTGAGGGCTCATCGATCAGTGAAGGGAGGTGAGTGTCGAGGTTTAGCAGGGGAGGCCAGCTGTTCTGGTAAAGCGCATCTAAGTCGTCAATTGAGTCGGAGTGAGGGGATTGAGCTGCCGAGGAGAGTGTGGTGTTTGTGGTTGTGGATGATGGAGGGGATGGTAGTGCAGTCATGTGGAGCCAGTTGTCGCCACCCAGTTCCTCGTCGTCGTCGTCGTCGTCGTCGTCGTCGCCGTCGCCCTCGTCTTCATCCTCTCTTTCGTTCTGGGCCCTGGCGCCTGTGTCCACGATAATAGTTGATGAAGCAGAGGATTCGGCTCTAGGTAGTGGAGTTGTGGATTGTGTGGGCGAAGGTAAAGACTTGGTAGCTCTTCTCTCGGGTCGTTGGTTTTGAGGCAGTGCCCTGCGTTTGGCACCCTCTTGTGTATATGAAGGTCGGCGAGCATTGACAATGTTGCCATCCGTGTCGCGCCAGAGACGTTTGCGAGTAGCTAGTATACCCAATCCCTCACCGCCGGCTTCATCATCCTTTTCCTTGTGTCTAGCCATATGGCGGTCTGAAGTGCAATTAGCTTTCCATCCCAATTAGAGTTTAGCACCCCTGAAATCCTGAAAGCCTGAAAGGACTCTATTACACAAAAAAAAAAAAAAAAAGAGTTGCGGTTTGACGATTTGATGTCATGGGACTTTACCTAACAAGTCACGGCGTCTGAAATGGGCACTGCAGCGCAAGCATGTGTTGTTTCCATCCTTGTGATTCAATGCATGTCGGTGCAAATGTTCCGATCTCGAGAATGACTTGCCACACGCGGGAAAGCTACATCCGAACTTCTTCTTGATGCCAGCGTCTGTACATTTGGAGTTGGAACTCGAGGCTGAGGAGATGGACGAGGCGCGAGTGTTGGCAGGAGCCATCTTCTTTTCTTCTCTGGTGTTTTCTATGTATTTGTATTCGTGTATGTTTTGGTTGGTGTGTTTGTTCTGGTTGTTTTGTATAATTGACTGACTTGTTGTTGTAGTGAGGGGTACTTTTAGTTGAGCTATGAGAAAGCTTTCTCTGACTTGGGAGCTTGGAAAGTTGAGAGAGACGAGAGAGAGGTGGGAGGTGGGTGAATGAAGAATGGGGAAAGAGGGGGTCTGTATTATGGATGTTGGATGTATGGATGGATGGATGTATGGATGTATGGATGTATGGATGGATGTACGTATGGATGGATGTATATATGTATGTATGTCTGTCTGTCTGTCTGAGTGGAGGGGCAGTGGGCATACTATGTATATCTGCTGGACTCATCGGCCTGCGGAACAGTTTCCACGAAGCACATAGTGTTTAGTGGTAGCGCAGCAGCAATTCACGAACTTGGAGCTCCCATGGCAGCAGCCACCGATGATCGGGCCTTGACATCCCTGAAAATCTGCTCTGCAATGCTGCAATGGTGCGTCTATCTGCATGTATCTGCATCTGCTCCCCGGACCCTGTGTTTACAGTTGTGCTATGCTGTAAGTAGAATGGCCGTCCCTTTCCCTAGGCTAGCCCGGGTACTGAAAAGCTGGCCGGTACTGTTACATAAATATATAGAGATATAATAGAGATATATCATGGAAATATCATGGAAATATCAGAAATATACACAGATCATTTTAGCTCTTGGTGTTCAAGTCCGATATGAGAAGAGTGACAAGCGTTTAGTCTATTATACATATAGTAATAGTAGCAGTAGCAGTAGTTGTAGTAGTAGTAGTAGTAGTTGTTGTATTAGTAGTAGTAGTTGTATTAGTAGTTGAACGGTAGTCCATGTCCGATGACTGATGTGCTGGAATTGTAATCCAACTTCAACCCCACCAACTAACTAACTCACTCTCTCTCCCGCTCTCTGCCTCCTCCCACGCCATCCCATCTCCACCTCCACCACCTCCACCACTTGCGTGATCGCTTCCAACTATCTGCCTTCCTAACTCGGTAACCCTACGCATACTGTATGTAATAACGCTCTAACTTTGTAGTGTAGTGTAGTGTAGTGTAGAGTAGAGTAGAGCACAGTACAGTAAAGTACTGTATATACTTGTAAATCTACCTACTCTACTCTACTGTATAAGTTACCTACCTAGTGTACTATTCGGTTATTATACGGGTACTGGTACGGCAATTGCAATTGCAGCTTAGCAATCAATTGGTCTCTCTGACTCTCACATCTATGTACTCGTATTTCGTCGGTCTTTCTTTGACCCTGCAATCTACCCCTCCAACCCCTCCAACCCCTCCTGTAACTTGAATCGGTACAGTATGACGAACCTTGGAATCTTGAGGCCTAGTAGTCCTAGTAGGAGCACTATTAGTAAGTAGTAGAAGTAGTACCTGTTGGTACAGTAGAAGTAGTAGAAGTAGGTGCATCATAAATACCCTCCCCTACTTGCCCGAAGAAACGGCGAACATTCTATCCTATCCTATCCTCCTATCCTATCCTATCCTCTCCCACCCCTATCCTTATCGCACACACAGTCA
This sequence comes from Bryoglossum gracile, assembly GCA_037952635.1. NCBI lineage: Eukaryota > Fungi > Ascomycota > Leotiomycetes > Helotiales > Bryoglossaceae > Bryoglossum > Bryoglossum gracile. The sequence goes on along the minus strand of JAPZPB010000103.1, from coordinate 47,778 downwards.
TCGCAATCCAGAAGAAAGATGGCTTATCGCGGCCTACAGTACTTCGTCCATCAAGGACTATGTATCATTGCATCGCAATGTGATAGATAGGAAAACCCCGACCGGCAACTCAGGTCTCTGGTGCAAGGCGATGAAGATATTTGCCGCTTTCTTGCCCTGCCCTCTCCCTGCCCTCAAGGAAGAATGTATCCCGAACACCATATTGTTATTACCTACTTGTTACCTACTTATTACCTACTTTCTACCTCCTTACTACCTACCCACCCAGAGACTCACCAGCCCTTTGAGTCATTTCAGAACCGGCGAACTTTGTTGAACGCCGCCCTCTACACCGACTCCGTGCTCCATGCCCGACTCCGTCCTTCAACCTCGTCAAGTCGTCAAGTCACCAATCCTCTCTGACTCTCTCGCTCTGACTCTCTGACTCTCTGACTCTCTCCCCCCCCCCTCTCTCTCTCTCTCGCCCTCTCCCTCTCCTCTCTCGCCCTCTCTGCTCAGACTCCGCCAAAGGCCGCCCGCTCCGATTAACCAATACATTTCCTCTCCTCTCCCCTTTCTCCTCGCATCGGAACATTCTTGTTCTTACTCAGCACGAAACCTTGTGTTGGTCGCTTGGTGTGAGTGTCTGTGTCTGTGTGGGTGAAATGTCAAGGGCGCAAAACGACATTGTCATGCAGCTCCAACTTACCGGCATGAACGAACCGCTTCCTTCATACTTTATTACTTTATTTCTTCGTCTGCCTCTTCGACTTACCGCAAACGTTGATCCGGTGAAGCCTTCGCCTGCAGCAGAGCCGAAAGAGGAATGTTTTCCCGCCCGTCTTTTTTGGCCGCTGGTGAGCGCCCGCTACAGCATGTTCACCATGTGTCAGTGGATAACGCAGCCGTCCGATCGGAAGCCGGTGTGAGCTGCATGTACTGTACGTGAGACGTTACATTTCCCCCGAGAGGAGATACTGTACTGTACTTAGATACCTTCGAACATGGTGGCGGGGGAATGCTTCCGCTCGCGGACTTGGACTTGGACTTGGCTTGGAATGTTCCTGGTCACGTGCGGACCGGAGGCCAGGTCACTGGACTGGGAGATTATCTCTCTTCTTCCTTGAATGAATGTTCTGGGCAGAACAAGTAGTTCATATAGAGCGAGTTTCTCTTGTGCTTGTGTTGTGGACGCGGCGTTTATTGTTGAGAGTAGGACCTTAAAGTTGAGGCTCCCGCTCATCAAGGAGGACGTCCGAAGACATGACCTGCAAAGCAAAGCAGTGTGGGAAGAGACTCATTTTGCTCGGGTTTTCAGACAAGGGGACGCTCCTTATATAACCCTCAGCCGCCGAGTCGTATGACTGGGGATGATGTGACTGCTTGGTAGTCATTATGCGAGGGACTAGTCAGCGCTGGGCATCGAACCATCTAGCCATCTAGCAATCTAGCAATCTAGCAATCTAGCCTTCTAGCCATCATCTCGTCGCCCATCCTCTTAACTTCGTACACGCATTGCATCGTTCATAGTCCAATTTCTCCCGTACGTTGTCAAGAGAGTTCCGAAGAATGGGGTACCGCAAGTTAGAGCGAGCCAGTCAGTGAAAGGTGGCCTGCCACGACTGCCAGTGCTCTGGAGCCTATTGCTGAGAGTTTGGGTGGGCAAAAGGCAATGATGGATCATCCAGTGGTGCAGACATGGGGTAGAGTTGTGAGCTCAGCCCTACAAGTCCATCGACGGTTGCTCCCGGATTGATGATGGGACATCAGTGCATGTTTAGCCTTCGCCCCCTAGTACTTGTACTTCTAAGAATGGGGTATTTGAGACCGTTCATTCGATAGGTACAAGCGTCCTGGCAGCAAGAGATTTGGAATGCAGGGTCCCGGTCGATGACAGTGCTTGCTTATGAAGTCTAGTAGCAGGCATTTCTACCATGTGTCTCTAGCCTGTCCTTCTGTTTGGACTGTCAAGAATGGGGTGCTGGGCCTCCTCCGATGGTACCTATGTTTTGATTTTTCAAGAGTCTAAGATGCAACATCCTATGGGTCGATGACAGTGGCTGCCTATGTATTTTCATCGCTGTCATTTCGTAGCTCTGACTTTCAGCCTCGTTCAACCTGTTGAGACGTCAAGAATGGGGTGACGAACTCCCTTACTCGGTTGATACCAGTATCGGGCTCGAGAGTTGGAAAGTTGCAGCAAATGTAAGATCTTAGTGATGATGAGAACAACTTCTGCAGTTTTTTTGTGGTGAGCTCATTCTCTGCGTACCTCTTATTGGAGTTGCTGCCGGCCTGAGAGTCGCTAAGAGTGATGTTGTGTATGGAGAGAACAGATTTGCCAAACTGTAGGTCAATTTCCGTAAGCTCATGGGGAAGAAAGAGCGAGAGTTCGGATATTCAAGATGAAGAGCATAAAATAGCATCTAAGATGGAGATCAAAGGTGGGCAAATGGACAAGTCAGTCCGATAAGGCGAATGATTGTTGAACTCGGTACGAAGTCTTCTCATTCTCAGGACACAGATTCCGAATAGCATACTATTTAACAGCTAGTTTTTCTTATCGCTCTTCTGGCATCCAAAAACCAAGGTGGTTCAGAGTCAGAAGCTCACTGAAGCATAAAACCAAAAGGGAAATAGAGAGCGAAAGAGGCAAGATGCCAAGATGAAAGAGGCTGCAAAATCTACTCTTCCCACTTCTCTCCCTTAATTTCCGCACTTGCCAAACTTGTTATGCCAAATGCCGACTCTCAAGCATCAGTTCTCCAAATCCCAATCAACCACTTACTACCCCATCCTCTCCCATAACACGATCACCCGAGTCTCGCGGCATCCGTGCACTGCAATCTTCATTCTCCTATTCGCAACTGGTCCAAACGACAATTCCCTCTTCTCTAAAGTGCCCCTTGGTATGATTATCGACCCCCTTATCCCAAGACAAGTATATTCCCTTTCGGGTCGTCTATAAACTCGGGCTCTTGGAGGTAAATCCATTTGTCAGGGACATTCTGAACGATTTCTTCGCTGGTAAATATGGCTGCAGTATTATTTTGCCAGAAGTTCAAGCAACGATATATGCAGCTATGTCGTTGAGAATATTGGCAGTGCCCTCGGATTCCAGGTCTACAAAGGTAGAATCGTAGATAACTTGCCGAGTAACATTAGCAAAATCCAGTCTCGCGGCAAAACTGCTTTTTGTATATTATTTAAGGTAAAATGGTATGTCATCTATGGCGTCAATCTCCTTTTCGCTCGCTCGGAAAGAATACGAATTGTTTGCAAGGCATTCCGCATGTCCCCAACTTCCCAACTCCGCCAAAAAAAAAAATTACAACACAGATTTCGCGTTCCCACTAAACTGTTCGAAGTGGCCGTCTCGGTTCCCGAATGAGTGAAGACTACATCATGGGCAACAGTGAAGTATTCCGTAGTCCCAAACATTGAAGGTTTCTCCTTGGGCAGGGTCTTGACTCGGGCGGAGATCCTGCGCTTCAAGAATAAACACCAAGCCTCCCTCCCCTTTATCCTATCCCTTCTCCAAACCCTTGCCCGCATCATCCCCATCACCCGGATATTCAAGCCTCACCCTCTTCTCCTCTCCCCCCTTTCACTTTTCCATCCCTGCTCGCTAAATCCAACCATTACACGGTCACCAAGCTGCTTACTCGCCACCATTAGAATACAAGAGAAAAAATCACAGCTTACTTCGCCAACCTCTGCAAAGAACCATCTGCCAACATTACTAGCAACGTTACCAGAGTGTAGGCGACGACGCGCGGCAACCGCTTGTAAATGTACGCTTGTACTGTAGCGCTTCTCGTAACACCATCTCTGTCGTATACATATTTGGCCTTGGGATGGCACACTCCGAGATTATCGCTACGCTCAAGTTCTCCAGGAGCTCTGGGATGCCCGTCTGAGAATCCCGGTTGACGGTATAGCTGGGACCCGCGCTGAAGTTGGCGAGAGAAGTCTGGTAAATGCGTCTGGTTGTATTGAGTAAATACGGTGTATAATTCTATCTGCCCAGTCCTCCATGATTTTGAGAGGAGATTATAGGCGTTTGCGCGGGCTTGACCTGGTATCTCTTTTGTCGGAGCAGTTGTTGTGGTCGAAACATGGCGTTCAGCCCTTAGAGCCTGCCCGCAACACACAAGCGTACAGGAGCAGGATACTCCACCAGCTGTGCCAGAGGTTTTAAGCGCCGCGTCTAAAGCAGGGGAAATCAACCGAGCAGACACAATTTCATAATTGTGTACCGATGACAGGCGCTTGTACCAGGCAATAGCTTATTACGAAGAGCACGGAAATAGGTAGTACGAGCAAATATAAAGTTATGGATACTATATACTATTACTAAATCAATCACCTGAAACCTTACCTTTCCCCCCTACCCCTCCTTTCCTACTTCCCCATTCCCCTCTCCTCAACTCCACAATGTACTCTTAAAAAAACCACCCTCTCCAAACTACTTACGAATTAAAAGCCTCACCCCTCTAATCTCTTCACTAAGGAACTTCTCATAAAGCCTTCCCCGGCGTCCGCCCACCACTTTCTTCGCTTCCAGAAGATCTCCCACTCGCATTCCGACTTAGCGCACTTCCCCTCTTATCGTCCGGTAAAAACTTATTCAATCCCTGCACATACCCTAACTCCCCCTGCACACTCCTCATCCTCTCGTGAACCTTCTGAGCACCACTCAATCCTGCTCCCAACCCGCCATTTCCGCCACTACCTTCCATCCCACCTAACCCAATCATCGGTCTCGGTAGTCCACCCTGCGCCACCAACCTCGGATTCTTCCCCGGAAGACCGATTCCCATGCTCGGCCTCCTGTCATTCATTCCTGTCCCCATTTGCGGGTTCTGAGCTACCGATTGCCCAGGCGCAGGTGCTGTGTCGACGGCTGCGGCTGCGAACCATTCGGCTGTATCACGGACCTTGCCTTTAGGACTCGGGATCGTCATGCCGTTGCCTCTGTTTATACTATTCCTCTCCTTCTCATCGCCATTATCTCGTTGTGGACTCTGTAACGGAGGCGAAGGCGAGAGATCGAGGATCTCATCCGTCCAGACAGAAGCGTTGGATTCGCGGTAGGCTTCAGAGGCGATGAGGGTGCGGTATTGCTGGGCAGCGGGGAGAGATTCGACTTCTAGTTTGGAGTTCTTGGATTTAGTGGTGGTGGTAGTGTTGGATCTCTGGAGTTGAGGTTGAGACTGGGGTTTGGGTGTGGGGATGGTGGTAGGGAACAGCGAGATTGGACTCCTGGGCGGTTTCGGGCCTGCTCGTTTGGGGGATTTGATGGGCGAGAAAACGGGGAGAGCGGGTTTCCGCTCTAGGGTTCGAGGCTCAAAAGCCGGACGAGCGGGACTTCGGGTTGAGGTGGGAATATTGGAGGTTTGGCGTGTCGGTGGAGGCGCTGTTTCTTTGTCTTCAGCGGAAAGAGGCTTTGTGCTAGTGGGTGGCTTCCAGGTGCTGTATAAAGGCGATTTCAATTGGCCTCCCAGAGGCTGGGGGGCTTTCTCGTCGGTGGGTAAGCTGATTGGGCCAAATGGCGAGACACTATCCTGAAGTTTGAGCCAGGAACCTAGAGTTGGAGCTTTTGGTGGCTGTGAAGGGTTCCATGGTACCGAAGTCGTTTTCATTATTGACTTTCTGAGCCCCTTTTCGTTACTCAGATTCGCATCCGTGGGCTTGTAGAGCGAGAATGATACCTGGGAGTCGCTCATAGAACCATCCCGTGAGATTGTAGGAGCAACTGTCGATGCTACTGAGTCTGATACTGAGAATTTGGGATCTCCCGTAGAAGTCGGACCACGTGACCGCCTTCGAGCAATGCGTTTATGGCGGATGACCAAAAAGTAAATTAAGATGGTGATCAAAGTAGAAGCAATAATACTGCCAACAATTGCAAGAGCAGCTTGCGTTGCCGTCACAGCCGCAGTTTGTGAAGCTGTTACTTGCTGGCTAGCAACATTTACTTGAGACGAAGCAGCAGCCTGTATATTCGTTAGAATACGTCCTTAGCATTGCGAATATCAAGACTTACACCAATCGCTGATAATGAGGCCTGTGCACCCTGAGTTGCTTTTGCCGCTGCCGCCAGAAAGGATGATCCCGCTGCTGCTGCAGAACCTGGGATGAGATTTAGTACGCAAGTCACGAGTCTACGATTTTTCTCAGGGCTGAGATCTACGAACCTGTGGCTGCCGCAACCGCTGCTCCTGCTTGAAGTACTGCTCTCGAAGCATCGCCCTAGATATCCGGTCAGTCATACTCTACGTTTCTCTCCAGATTTCCCAACGAACCTGTGCCACAGACGCACTCGCCTGCGCACCCATCATTGATCCATTTGCTGCAGCAATTGCCCGGCTTGCTGATGACTGAGCTTGTGATATTGCTTGACTTGCTGAAGACTCTGCTTGCCCTATTGCCTGACTTGCAGATGAGAGTGCACTGGCTACACTTCTTGACGCCGCCGCGATAGATTGTGAAGCGGAGTTAGAAAATTGCTGAATAGCTTGGGAGGCCGACTGGTTTGCCTGCTGTTGAGCTTGGGAAGCACTCTGACCCGCCTGCTGTTGGGCCTGTTGTATTGACTGGGAAGCTTGCTGGTTTGCTTGCTGGATGGCTTGAGAAGCACTCTGATCAGCCTGGGAACACGTATTGCCGTTCTGGGGTTCAGGGACGGCATTTCGAAGACGCAGTTCAGGTGGCGTTGTGATTAGTGCTATCTGCGTCCCCAAGATCGTTGGTTGTTGATTAATTGCAGTCGGAGTAAGCGCCAGCCGCATAGAACTCGTAGTTGAGCCTGAACCCGGCTGAAGTATATGGCGTTCCGTGTGGCCTTCGAGAATATTATAGAGTTTGGAGAAGCCGTCTCCTAGCGGCGACGAGTCAAAATGCATGGCCAGCCTGCGATTAGACTTCGTCGGCGTCGAAATACTAAATAGGTATTAAGAGATCTTATAGATGTGTTGCAGAAAAGAAAATGGCATCATGGCTTGCAGAGCGAAGGAAGAGCAGTTCGAGACATAACGTGGAGAGAGTTGTGGGGGTAGAAAAAACAAAAGAGAGTGACGGACAGAAGGGATGAAAAGATTAGACGGCCACCTGAAATTGCGCCAGACCTGTCCGGTTCAAGCTTCTTATTGGGTCAGGAATCAGGATGCAGATGATACTGTGGTATCTCGATGATTCCTCTGCACGCGGGATGCTCCGCTTTGGATTCGAAGGTTGGCCAAGGCATTACCACGGCGGGACCATCTGAGGCCACTTGTATTTACATGTTTGGCGATCATACGCCCTAAAACATTCGCATATGAAGTATTCGAACTATCCGACGAGCCACTGAAGAACGTCGAAGGCAATGCGCCCATGGACTTTGAACCAGGGGGCCGCTGTCAATAATGCCTAGCTCTGGGATGGCTGTGAACTTGCGGGTTTCATCCAGCCGTGATCCGCCATCTGGGGCTTCATGCGAGGCTCAAGATTTCCCCTTCGGGACCCTGGCAGACTCCGGAGAGACCGTTTCGTGACATTCATTTTGACAAGTGACATGCACACACCGCAGGACGACCATCACGACGTGTCCCCGATATTGGGGGCGATGGGATGAGATGAGAACATTGGATGGAATATCTGCAGAGTCGGAGCACGCTGCAGTCGAGATGCGATCGCGATCTGCCCGCTGCCACTGAGCTACTGTACTTTCTGGAGCATTCCAAAGAGGAACAAGTGCCGATACCATGAGATTGAATCGTCAAGAGGTCGTAAGATATTGCAAGAGGCTCCAAAAGCATGGAGATGTTGCGAATTTGCGACTTTGCAAAACTGTACGAAGTACCTTCGTACCGGCAATAAAGTTCAACAGAAAACTGGTAACCGGTGACTGTACAGAACACACGCGACCCTGTTGTCACGGCAAAACTGCTGTCGAACGGTCGAGTGGCAATCATTGCAGGACGAGTGAGGGGAGTGCCCTTCGTGCTGTATGACTGCGAAGTTCGTACAGTACGAAGGTATGCATGATGGGATGGGTTCTTGAAGATGTTCATCATACGTTTCAAGCGTCAAGGTGTCGCGTCCTTCAAAAAGGCTACGCGAGTCGCTCCTCGCTGCGTGTAGCTCCGACAAGAATGACTAATCCGGACAGCCCCCACGTGCCCAGGTGATGTAAGCCAGCGAGTTGACACAGTCAGGTGACCTTGATCTTCCATTGCATTGGATATTTATTTACTTGTACGAAGGCCGGATTTTAAAGTAAAGATCCATGATCCGTGCATTGTGTACATTACGTGGTACTTTTCTCTCGATTTAACTGCTAAACCAACCCCTTTTACCAAGTTTCAAGGGGGCAAAATACTTCCCTAACTTTGTTGAATACCAGCGCGCACTGACCATGGATCTTTACTTTAAAACTTTGCCTTCGTACTGTAGGTGAGTACCCCGCGAAAAGTAGCCAGCTAGTTTCTAAGAATTTGTGTCCGGAGATATTAAACTAAACAAAGTCTTCAATTCCAGGTACTGTTCCAAGCCCCTTTCAATGCTGCCAAAACTCTACGTGCTGTATCAAATGCAATGCCCCCACCAGTCTCTGTTGCTCCGGTCCGGAGTTTAGAACAAATCATTTTACACCCAGTAGTTAGCTGTTCAGGGCGGCTCCAAGCTCCCTCCGTAAGCCCCCCAATTACCTGCCAAGTCCCAGACTTCAACTGCTTCTCGTCGACAACTTGTGTGTTGCCACGTCAAAGAGACAACCAGTACTAATCCGAAAGTTCCGGGCCTTTTCAGATTTCTCCGGTCCTCTTGTCTTTCAATCCCTCCAGATTTCGTTTCCCTCTAGAAGACATTTCCAACCCTCACTTTATCAGTCACCTCTCCTATACACCCTGCACCTCCACCTCAGCCCTCTTTCTTGACCTCACACTCACAACTCACTCCGTTCCTTAACACCCAACCCCTCATTCCTCTCCTCCAACTCCCACTCATCCTCCAGCTTCTTCAGACTCTCCAAAAAGCCTTTCCACCCCCCGGCGGCCGTAGCCTCTGCATCGAATTCAATAGTCACACACTCGCTTCTGCCGTCGTTGACTCTCTCGCCCATGCCATTGGGCGTTTCGACGCCGCATTTGCGAATGGAGAATTCGGGAAAGGTACTGTTGAGTTGGTTGGCTGCGTGGGTGAGGTGGTGGAGTGACTTGAATGCCTGTTGCTTGTCATTGGTAACTGTCTAACTTGGAAGATTAGAATAGGTAGGCGTACGAAGCGTTTAGGCAAACAATCCCCCCTCCCCTCCTGATCCCTTAGCACGCTAACCCTCAAATACCACGACGGCTCCTTGACTTCCAACCCACTGGCTGTAGGGGTCCAGAGGCGATGCTTGTTTTCAAGACAGACCTTGCAGCCGTTGCCGTTGAGCTCGACGGAGGAGCTGTCGGATGAGGACATGATGTCTTTGTAGCCTCTCATTTTGATTTCTCTTCTCCCTTCTTAACTGTGTCTTGCGAAGTGGTTGAGATTTGAGTGCCAATCAGGTAGCCTTGCTGATTGCTGATTGCTGATATTGTTGTAGATATGATAGATCCAAATGAAGATACAAGTGATGCTTGGGGAACAAGAGATACATCGCCACTGGGTGTCTTCCCTTTTATATGAATGAATACGAGCCTACCTTTAAGAAAAGCATTCGTACCGTGACGTTTGCCAAAAACGGGTCATCGTAACAATTTCCGTGAGCATGCAGGCGTTATGGGCTCATTACTGCAGCCAAAAATCAGGTGTTGCTTTCAGGAGATACTTCCTCAGTGCATGGAGTTGTTGGCTGGGTGTAAGTACCGAGGGATCACGCCACTTGCGGTACGAGATAACTGTACTGTACTGTACAGTATTACGAAGGTATACGACGCAATTCCGTACACTCCGTACCTTCGTACAGTACACTTCGTAGGTTATTGGCGAGTTGCCCCGGAGGTGAGGCGGGCGGTGAGTGGTTCGCCGGACTCCGTCTGAAGAGGGTGGAACACAGCCACGAATGGACCTGGGATCACGCCACGAATGCGAGAGCTGAAGATTCGAGAGGTGTTGGGACTCGGGAGTCGAGAGTGTGCTCAGTGCCAGTAATGCACCAGCGATTGATTATTTGATGATTTCCAAGGGATTCAGATTGAGCATGTGTGTTTGTGATTTTTGACGAGACACTGTAGGAGTGACAGAATTAGCAATGGGAGAGATGAGAGGGTAGGTAAATGGTTGCGGTACGTGTAAGTACTATATTCCGTCCTTCAAATAATTCTTAATATGGCTAGGACTTATTGCAATACTCCTGCTAGGCCCTCAACTTTAGAGTACTGGCGCGGAAACATTCGAAATACGAAATCAACTGGTGGCAAGCTTTTGTGATTGAAAATTACATGCCAGTTCGCCACTCTAAATGCTAACAGGTGCAGCCAACGCCAGGTAAACCAATCAATAACTTCCCAAGTACTATTGAAACAACGTGGCTGATACTCGTACTGTAGCTCCCATCAGCAAGGCTGTTTAATGTTGGATCAAATATCGGCGTCGGTGAAGGAAGCCGTCGATGTTGCGGACTTCAATGTTTGTGCTCCCTGTGCTCAACTTTTACTGCATTCTCCTCTCTCCATCTGTAAACCGAATATTAGCATGCGGTTCCAAGATTCTTCTTCGTATCTACTTCATGGCAACCCTATTTCTTTCCAGAAGCGCTTACACGGGACGTCCAGCATGATCATAAGCCAACCCAGGAATCTCACTCGGCGTCTCGAATCTCCCTAATGGTTCACCATTCCCGTTTGACCCTTTCGACTTCTGCCGCTCAAGTTCCTTCTTGTTCAGCCGAGATTCAGGTTGGTATGGTCTTTGTGGCGACAGTCCATCCCAATTGCCACGACACGCTGGTGGTCTGCAGAAGAGAGGAGTCAATCCATGGTGTTGGGTAGGATTGAGGATTAGGATTGAAAACCGAGGAGAGGAATGAAAGGGATGATTATGAAACGAGAAGGAATAAAGAATGAGAAACGAAGACTTACGCCACCATTTCCTTCTTGAGACGTGTTAGACAAGCACCCATTTTGGCCTACGATAATACTTCAGCTAATTGTTGGTATGAAATTGAAGATAGTAAGTTTACTAGACAAGAGGAAAAAATCAAACAATCTGTAAACAAAAGGTACTGTACAGGAAAGAATAAACAGAGAGCGAGAAAGTGGTTGAGATGTTTGGATGCCTTGTGTGACGAATTAAGGCGGGGGTCCGGAGTACAGGTTCGGTATCCAGAACAGATCGGCGGATCGGCAGCAGAAGGATTTGAGGGTCTGGGGTGGGTGGGGTACTGTAGCCGTTGCCCCGGATCGCAAGATCTTTCTGCTTGAGATTATGACTGAGAGGCCAGAGAAGCGGTTGAACACTTTGTGGCTTTTGACTAGCTTCTCATAGTTGGTTTCTTGGACATGTGAGCCCCGAGTGCAGAGGCGCTGGTTCTCGTAATCCAACATTTCAGGGCGATGGTAAAACTGAGATATAATCGACAGAAGTAAGGTAAAGATTGTAGCAGCAGGGAGCAGAAAGAATGGCTGGCTCATGGGAGACTTCATCTTCACACTCACTTCTCCTCGTGTCTGCTTCGCTAAGTACCACGTGACCTTGAACGTTTTAAGAGTTGAAAACCCAGAAACTGGGGTCCAACTCTCTGGATAATATGAAGATCGTGAAGTCATGGGGAGCACGAAGCAAACAATTTCTGAAACATTATTCCATCCCCAAGACTCGCGCCGACGTTATTGCTCCTCACTCCCATAGGATTGATCCCAGTGGACTTGACTGCAAAACCCAAGAACGCCAACAGCAAGCAAGACAATGCCATGGAACACAACGGCGATCTGGAAGGCTGAGTGGAAGCATACGAAACCAACTAAATCGCCAGTAAATTGCGGAGAGGACAAGTAAAACCGATCAACGCACATAGTAAAGATGTATCCAGCTCTTGGGGAGCCTTGTCCCACTCGATAGAGTTTGAAACGAGTGGGTTAGAGAACAAATGAAACTTGATGGGCTCGATGAGCCTCGCGGTATGTTATGCCGGCCGACAACGTTCATCGTGTTTTTCGAGTGTAGGGTAGGGCGCAATCCAAATGGAAGTTCGACAACACCAGGTCGACATCATAGCCTATCGCTCAGTCGAGAATGCCAATCCTACCCATCCGTTACGCTCCCATCAAATCCCATACTAACAGCAACAAGAAACCTGGGTCAAGCATGATGATATACCTTCGTAAGTAAAGCCTGGGGCTCGCTTGTGCCCCCTGGCAAAGCGCTCGCTCGCCACTCAAAACCCGTGGCTGTGCAGGCTTGATCAACAATTTCTGAATCCTTCGCCTCTGCGCAGTCGCTCCATCCAAATTCCATCGACTCCCAACAACCATCACACTCTCCTATTCGAGGCTGTGATATGAGGGAGGAGTAGCAAGCCATGTAGGTACATAAGGAAAGTGTGTTCCCTCTCCTCAGCCTCTATCTTTCCAAGCAACCAAAGCATCGGTACTATATCTTCAGATCAAAGTCTCTCTTTGCATCTGAACTCCACTTCACACTTCCGACACAAAATTAAAATACCAATAACACCTCATCAACAACCGCAAGCGTCAGCTAGCAAACCACTCCCAGAATGTCGATGTTCAACTTCTCCACCTTCGACGAAAAAGCCAGCTACGAGCGCCGTCGATCCTCCAAGTCCCCTGCCAAATCAACCCGACAACACTCCCCGTCTCTCTCCTTTTCTACCACCTCTTCCCGCTCTTCCTCCTCCTCATTCAGTAGCGATATCGCGCCCTTCTCCGAGAAAGATGCACCCGCCTACGCAAACGCTGTTTATAACACGCTCTCGGGGAAGCCGCTTTATTCGGCGCCGCAGGGCAGGAGAGTGAGGTTCATTGGCATTGAGAAGCCCTTGCCGGAATTTTCAGCCGAGGAAGAGAGCAAGATGACGAGCGAGTCTGCGTGGCTGACGCAGGGGAAATATGAAACGTTTGATGAGGAGTGGGATCGTATTGCGAGGAAAGCTTCTTCATAGATCATGACGTCCTCGATAGATAAGGAATTTGGGCTATAGATTGGTTTTGGATTACGGAGTATACATCATAAATTGGGATATGGCGTTTTTGGGCTTTGGGGGTACTTTGGTTTAGGATAAGGAAAATTGGTATTGGTGCTGGAGTTTGGATGGGGGAGGAGGGTTATACCCAGAGTTTCTCTCGTTTTGAATCTAGGTGGAAAACAGGGTCCTAGACCTGCAGTAAGATTTTCAATCTTATGCCATTGCCTAGGATATCATACTTTAACTATTTCGTTCACTTGAACTTTCCCCACATAATAAATTTCTGTGATGTTCTCCTCATTTGAGTAGTGTCCCGCCCCTGACTACTGAGTCTTGAGGTGACTATGATTATGTTACCCAGACCCTTGCTCAAGTTAAGTCTCTTTTCATGCCGGAGTGGCTGTGGACTTTTCATACGTTACAGTATAGCAGAAAATAACTCTAGGTGGTATTTTTCTGGTATAAACTGGTCTCTAATCCTAAGACCCCGAGACGAGCTTGCTACTTACAACCTCGTAAGCTTGCAATAAGAGCCTTACGAAGTTAGGCAGCTCTTTGGGTCCCTCTGGCTTCTCTGGACTTAATTTTTCTTGTAAACATTGAAATTATAGTTACTGGGGAATACGAAGTGGGGTATAGAGTATGGGTGTCAGGATATGTTCAAATAGTCTTGATACTGATTTAACAATTCACAATAGATATAGGTACGTTCAATACCATTCTTTTAATTAATACCTCTCGGCAAGACAGTTGCTGAAGCCAGATTGGTGCCAGATTGGTAACATCATGAAAACAACACCTCAGCAAAATGGCGTCTTCGTCTCCCCTTTTACAGTAAATCCCAGTCTTATTAGCATTCGACATGTCGTCAGATCATGTGACCATCCATCGGCCTAAGGTTCGGCCAAGTCAGTGCTTTACCTCCGTACGAAGGTACGCTGCCGCAAATATGCAGCTGGGCCCGAAGGCGCCATTTGCCTTTGCTCTGATATCAATCTCCTTGGCTCACAGAAACGGGTTATCTGATGTGACAGAAGTACTGTATCAGCTTCTTTTTATCACTTCACGCTTTTTCACCCCCAGCTCTGCCGAGTATACCTCCGAACACGGCTCTGCGATTCAGTAGTTGTAGTCCCTACTATATTTATATCCTCACAGACCGGAAAATCCTTCGGCTCCTACCCGCAGTCTGTTTGCAGCCCCCCCCCCCGATTGACTTTGATTCACCGTCCGCCTCGTCCCCCAACCTTGTCGAACCCTTCAAGCACGCCATCCGGGGCAAAGTCACATAAAATACCGGACAGGGACAGGCGATCACGAATATATGCAGTGTATTTCATGAGCCGCTTTCCGGCTTAGTGCCTTAACTTGCCATTTTGGCCAACTTGTCTGGGGAATTTCACCATCCTCCACGCGGCTGACAGGCCGTTCCTTTAACTTATGGACAGCCGTTATGGCGTCAACTGCCACCGACTCTATGACACTGCGCCAATCCATTGAAGTACCGGCCGGTCGCCTCAACAAGCAAGACAATCAGGGACGAAGCAACCATATGTCCATCGCAATGCCTTCCAAAATAGAACTCAATGGGGATGATGTGATGCTTGACGAAGCTGGACAACCACCTTCGCAGATCCACTGTAACTCTGATGAGAATGGGTCAGAAAAAACAATAGCTATCTCTTCGACCAGTAAGCTGGCAGGTCAAGCTGTGGCTCCTTTCCTGGCCAGACATATTCCAGACCAGTACGCCCCGCTGGGAACTCAGGTTCAGCCCTCGCAAAAAAACCCAAACACAAAATACTGCTACAGACATCAACCAGACTCGAAGTGTAGGCGCACGGCAGACGAGAAAACTATGGAGAAAATACAGAGGGAATGTTGATTTATACGATTTGCTATTTCGAGGCTAATATTTCATAGGACTTAGAGGTTCTCCCAACTGCTGACCAGCAGGGAATTTCTCATGTCTGGTCACTATTTTCTGCGGCACCAGCAAAGCAAAGGCAGCTTATGTTGGATGGTATCCTTACCCAGTGCTGTTTTCCTCAACTCTCCTACCTAGCTGGAGCCGTCCGCGACCTTATTCGAATCGACTTTATTACAGCTCTCCCCGCAGAGATCTCCTTTAAGATCCTATGTTATCTCGACACAACCTCTCTCTGCAAAGCAGCCCAAGTTAGTAGGAAATGGCGAACACTGGCGGACGATGACGTGGTATGGCACAAGATGTGCGAGCAGCATATTGATAGGAAGTGCACGAAGTGCGGTTGGGGATTACCATTACTTGAGAGAAGGCGGTTGAGGGATTGGAAACGACAACAGCAGCTGCGGGCAACCGGACGAGGTCTGAATGAGTGGTCACCGAATCTGACACCGATACCGGATGAGGGTAGCACAGAGATTATTCCAACAACCTTGAATGGATCCAGTAAGCGGAATGCGGCAACTTTCGCATCAGATGGAATGCAGGTTATAGCTTCAGATGGAAACAAGAGACAACGAATCGATCCAAAAGATTCGTGCTTCTCGAAACCCAAGCGGCCGTGGAAGGATGTATATAAAGATCGATTCAAGGTCGGGACGAACTGGAAGTACGGACGGTGCTCTCAAAAGGTTTTCCGAGGTCACACCAATGGCGTAATGTGCCTGCAATTCGACGATAATATTCTTGCAACGGGATCCTACGACGCAACTATCAGAATATGGAATATCGATACCGGAGAGTGTACCCGGGTATTGGCAGGCCATGCCACGGCAGTCAGGACGCTCCAATTCGATGATCAGAAATTGATTAGTGGAAGCCTGGATAAGACTATTAAAATCTGGAATTGGCGCACAGGGGAGTTGTTGAACACGCTTCAAAACGCTCATACGGATGGTGTGATCGGCCTTCACTTTGACGGCAAACTCATGGCCTCGGGCTCAATCGATAGAAGTGTCAAGATCTGGAATTTCGAAGATAAATCCAGCTTCCTTCTCCGAGGCCACCGAGACTGGGTCAACGCCGTACGAATCGACTCGGCAGCCCGAGTCGTCTTCTCTGCATCAGATGACTGCACTGTTCGTCTCTGGGACCTTGACACCAAACATACCATTCAAACCTTTGAGGGCCATGTAGCACCCGTACAGCAAATCGCTCTTCTTCCGGCAGAGTATGAGCCCGAGGATGCCGGGATAGATGATATGGATGACGGATCCAGCAGCACAGCAAGCACCTCTGACCTCTACGCCCCCATCGTCACCCCATCTACCTTCGAATCCTGGCCTGACTGCCGTCCCCGGCCCGCAAAATACATGCTTACCGGCTCGCTCGACAACAACGTTCGTCTCTGGGACATATCCACAGGCCGCTGCCTGAAAACCTTCTTCGGCCACGTGGAAGGCGTCTGGGCCTTGGCAGGCGATATGTTGCGTGTAGTTTCGGGGTCCCAAGATACGATGGTCAAGATTTGGGATGCGAGGACAGGGAAGTGCGAGAAGACTTTTTCGGGTCATACAGGCCCGGTGACTTGTATTGGGTTGAGTGATAGCAGGATGTGTACAGGAAGTGAGGATTGTGAAGTCATTATGTATAGTTTTAAGAGCGAGGGGGAGGAGGTTAGAGAAAGGGGTTTGCATACGCCGCACCCAACGCCTGCGTCTCCTCAGCATCGAAATGGCATCTAAAACGGTGTCGAGATGCGGAATTTCGGATCGGAAATGGATTTGAGATTGAGACGTGATCATGCGATTGGGACACTTTATGCTGGCGCTGAATCAAGATACCATTGCTTTCTAGTGCAGCGTTTAGATATTGGATACTGGCTGGACATGGAACCTGTCCAGCCCAGCTGTGTGAGGGGGCGTTTGTATCTTATTTCGGGCTCTGTACCGGCGTTGGAAAATAGAGGAATTCCGCATTTCCAGGATAAAGAAATGGGATGAGAATCATGAGTACTTGATTAAAATTTTGATAAGAAGCTTGGGTGAAAATTGCGGATAAAAAATCGAAGATGCCAAGTTTGATTGCGGGAATCTCAGAATTGGGCGATTTAGGACCAGGAACCAGAAAACTCGCCGGTCAAACTCGCCGGTCGAACTAGATACCGTGTTTGGACTAGCGCCGCAGCCTCTCCTCTAACCTGAGAGCTTTTGCACAAGATATTACGCCGTATATTGAGATTTTTGATGCTTAATTTCGTTTCTATATTCTTCATGCTTTACTCTTTGCTCATCCCAACCCCTTAGACTATGTAGAAGCTCTCTTTCCTACCTTGATGTGAAAATGCTCAAGATACCCAAGTCCGTTGCACATCGCGACATCTCGTCCTGAAATATATCTTCAACTTGTAGGCGGGGTAGCGCTTCGACATATTGCACATCGCAGTCTGCAGTCCTAAAATACCAGCATCCCACATCCAACGCTTTCCTGAAATCAGTAAGCAGGAAGAAAGAAGTATCAAGGCAAAGATCGACGGATTATTCTGCTCCGCCGTAGTGAAAATATCTGTTTATTGCACATCGCGACATCCTGCTCAAAAATAAACATATTCGTCGACGAATTGATTCTCGCTGCTTAGCTATTGCGCTCTTCCCAACCAATAAAATAAGCATCAGCATCAGCATCCCCAGGAATACTGTACATGATCTCCGCTCCGCAGCCCTGCATAGCTGTTGGTCTCCGCTGGCTCCGCCCCAATCCCCAATCCGGGATCAGAAACCTTGGGGGATTGTTCAGGCTGGAACACATGATGTGATATTGATTGGGCAATGCGATGCTAATTGGGAAAGAGGAAGAGTTTATTTTTGATGCTGAGTTTGCGAATTGCAACAGAAGTTCAGAAGTTGCTTTAGGAAGACATATGGGCGGGAGAGGGATGAGGTTATTGAATCTCCGGGATTGTTCTAGGATGGGAGGAGGCTCTTAGAAGGAGAGAAGGGAAGAAAAAGTGTGGACAGAGAAATTTGTTTATTGTGGAAAGGAATAGAACGGGATCTGTCGAAGATAATTTCTTTCATTGGGAGTTAGATCATTGGATTATTCGCGGTCGAGAGAATAATTTGCACACCTGGTTCTAGAAGTGTACTACTCGTCCCTGGAGAATTTGAGTTGATAGAAATCGCCAAGCTGCTTGAACTATTGGTGTACTCTTGAGCGTTCAAACTCTTTGATATTCAAGCCGTTCTTGGCCTTCGTCTGGAAAAATATTCGCAGGTCTGCCAACATGTTGCGAGTCAACTCCCTTCAAATTCTCCACAAGAGCATAGCCTGATCTAGAGTTGAGGCAGTTTACACTAGACAAGTCGTTTGTGCACAAAAAAAATGAAGAACTTGTTTTACTTGTTTTACTTGTTTTACTTGTTTTACTTGAGCAAAGGTCTAACTTAGGACGGGGCACTATACACTTGCACCTTCTTGCTGCGGAGCCAGAAAATAGTAAAATGTATTTTAGAACTGGATTTCTGCGGAACTGCATGTACGTTAGATGATTATCCAACAGAGGATGAGGCTCAAAAGCGCCATCAGTTCTTCAAGAGTGCTGCGGAACCAAACATCAGTAGACTAATTTGAATCTCAATTTGCGATGTGCAACAACGCCAAATCATTGGAATGATTGACGATTCAATGAAGAAAAAGGACCAGCTCAGGATGAGGCTCAAGATGCCAACAGTCTGACAAAGGGGGACAGGGCCGTCATACCCGGAGAGAAAACCAACTCAGGATGAGGCAGGAGAGCGAGTAGAATAGAATTGAGGAAGTTAAATTAGTAACCTAATTTGCGATGTGCAACAAAACGAAATCCCATGGGAATGATTGAAGAAAAGAGCCAACGTAGGATGAGGCTCAATATGCTGGAGGTTCTGCGGAATTGCCATGGGCCGAGAACATAAGCAAGTCATTTTAGATTTCAAAATTGTGAAAACAACAGAGACAAAATCATTGAAGATACTTGATGAAGATACCAACGTTAGGTCGGCTCCTTGCCGCCAGCGAGGCTCAAGGGCGTCAGCGCAGCGCTTCTGTGGGAGCGCTGCGGAGCCAAGTTAAGCACCTGGAAAGAGGTTATTTTTGAACTGGGTTTTGCGATATGCAACAGAATTATTTTTCCAGCAAAAGCTCCCCGACAATTTCCTTCAATATTCAGAAGCATAGATGTCATCAGGAATCGTTGGAATGATGGATGGGATGGCAATTGCGGCTGGTGGTGGTCCGTCGGTACCCCTATTGTCTGCTTGATGCTCGGACTGGAGTCCGAGTCGACGTGAGGATCAATATGATAAGGCGGTATTCTCAATATTGACATTGCGGACGATCTAGGAGAGTTTTGAGGCAATTGACATCCGGCCGAATTTGTATGACGGTCCAAGCCAGGAGCCATGGTTTCGAATTCTATCGCAATCCTTCGGGTAGAAAGCGAGAAGCACCAAGCTCGTATCGGCGTCTAGTTTCGATAGATAAAAGGGGGCTCTTGAATTAATTCGAATGTGTCGTTGCCGTAGGTACTGTAGAAGCAGCTTGAAAGTCACGGTTCCACATCCGGGTCTGCATCTGCGCTACTGACAAAGCTTGGAACCATGTACAGCCTCGTCTTATCCATCTGCCATCTCTCATCTAATATCTAAGCATCCCAAACATCAAACACTAGCAAGAAAAGCAATGCATCCCAGATTAGTCCATCCCAGTTACTAATCCTCAAATACGCCTACAGGAAAAATCTACCAAAGCTCATCGCCATGGCATCTTCTCCTTCGAATCCCGTCAGCCGCAGCCAGGCTTCACTCTCTCCATCTGCTTCCCAATCCCATTCCATGGCCCGTCACAATATCCCCCTCGAGACTCTCGTGTCCCATC
This sequence comes from Bryoglossum gracile, assembly GCA_037952635.1. NCBI lineage: Eukaryota > Fungi > Ascomycota > Leotiomycetes > Helotiales > Bryoglossaceae > Bryoglossum > Bryoglossum gracile. Next base: position 27,850 of record JAPZPB010000103.1, on the reverse strand, counting down.
TGCTGGCATCCAAGAGGTCACTTTCTTCGATCTCGACGGTATGGCGTGCAAATGAAATTGTCACTTCGGCGCGAGATGCGTTGGAAGAGAGTGTGGTGCTGAGTGCAAGTACCGGGTTCTTGCAGAGTCATATCTCGGTGCAGTTTAGGACTTTGAAGAAGATTAGAAGGGGTATTGAGGCAATCTATGATGATGGGCAAAGAGATTTTAAAGTACGGAAGTGTGTCTTCCAAGTGATCAGTAGGAGGCTAACTGGATAGAATGTTATCCGAACCCTGGATGCCGCAAATGCAAGACTTGAATCTACGATGGATGTACTAAGGTCAACAATAATCGAGTCACAATTTAGACCCAAAAATGAAGCGCCTCGGAGTCTGCTAGATTTTATTGATGAACAAGATGTGGAAAAGACCCGAGATGCTCTAAAGGAGTTGATTCGGGAATCTAAGGTATAAACTCCCCGAAGCTTTTGAGTCACTTAGTCTAACATTTCTAGGAATCGCAAACTCAATTCGACTCCTCACTACTAGCTTACGATGATGATCTTCAAGCCCTCAAAGCCGCCATGAAATCAACTCCTCTGTCCAGTACCTCGGAATCCCACGAGCTACCTTCCCCGATACCTACACATCTTGTAACTCTCGAAGCTCATGCCCAAGAAATGGCCTTCCTACTCGAGTCACTAAATCAACATTTTGACCTTTGTGTCAACGCTATCAGACACACAGAAGGAGGCTACGCCGCCGTTCGCAAAGCAGCCTCTGCCCAACCCCCAGAAGCAGAACCCGTCTCCGTCTCCGGCGTTATGAACCCCGACAACGAGTCCGTACACGATGATCCCGTATCCGAAGAAGAGAGGAAAGAGATGTTGGACGTGTTAGAGAAGGATGCTGCGCAAGTGGAAGACGTCGTCCTGGAACTGCGCGATTTCCTTAATGACATGGAACTCAAACACGACGCTATAAGTGACCATGTCTCGTCCCTCACCACCTCATTTAACGATACCAGATCCGCATACCAAATTCTTGAAGATGTCAGCTCCCGCCTCCCATCATACCTAATTGCCAGCTCTGATTTCCAATCAAGATGGGACAACACCAAAATTAACATCCAAGAACAACTACAAGAATTAGAAAGCATGCGTATATTCTACGAGCAATACCACGGCCACTACGATGGCATGATCCTCGAAGTCAGCAGACGCAAAACAAACGAAGATAAACTAAAAGCAATCTTCAAGAAAGCGCAGCGGGAAGCAGACAAAGTTTATGAGTTGGAGGCGGAGAAACGAGACGGTTTTAGGGTTGATGCAGGCGAGTATTTGCCAGTGGATTTGTGGCCGGGTGTTAATACGCCGGTGGCGAGATGGGAGTTGATAAGGGTGGATGAGGGGGGAGGGAGTGTCCCGGAGTTGAAGAGGAGCGTGGTGGAAGCAGCTGGGAGGAGGGAGAGAGAACGGCAGAGGGCGGAGAGGCATAATTAAGAGTGCATATGTCTGTGTCGCTAAGAATAATACCCATATTTATTGAGTTGTTAAGCAGTGCTCAACAATCATAACTTGCTTTCTTCATAGTGGTTCACGTTTTCCTCTAAGCGGCTTCTACCGATTTCCTGGTAGATTTCTCTCATGGATTCCCGCTTGTCTTGCCCCTCACCACACTTCCACATTTACTCGACCAAAACCGCCCCCTCTGCGATAATTCCACCGCGCTTGTAATGCCCATACGTTCCATATTTCCCATAACTTCCGTAGCTATTTCCATTTTCTCTTCAGCAATTTCCTTGTCTCTCTTCGTCTCTAGTCCTAGGGGAACCGGGGTTGCAGGAAGAAAGAAAGTACCGAGAAGGATGGAAAGGGAGGGAATAAAGCTGTGAGCAAGGTAGGGGTGAAGAGGAAGCGAGAGTAACTCACCCAGAACCCTTAGCTTTCTTACTCGACCAAGTAGAGGTCCCTTTATAAATACTCCAAGTCTCGGTCAAAGTCCATGCGGTAATAGATTCATGCACGGGTCTAGTCCTTGAGGACTTGGTCTCGGACGTCTTGGTCTCTGTGATTGTGGGAGAGGTGATTGGAGAAGTGTTGGTGGGAGAAGCGATTGACGGGGTGGTAGATTGACTTGTCTCGGGATTCGACGTCGTGGGTGAGGGTGAGCTGGTGCTGAGTGTGGAGGTTGGAAGGAGAGAGGATAAGGAAGAAGATGAGGCTAGAGAGACTGAAGAGGTGGTAGAGGGGTCGGTGATTTGGAGGCTTGTGAGGGGTGAATAATGCAGGCTGGAGAAGAGGAATGCCGATGAAGCAGTAACGTTGAGTGGGGAGGCGTAGGTGAAGAAGGTGTTTGAAAAGGTGGTATAGGTATAGATGGAGGTAGCGGATAAGGGGAAGGGAGGTTGGGGTATGCAGGCGACGAGGAGGGGAAAAGAGAGGGCAAAGAAGGTTAGGAGTGAGGGGTGCATCTTTGCTAGTAGGTGAGTGGAATAATGGTAAGAAGATGTTTGAATGATGATGAGCCTTGAAAAAAGACCAAGTCTCGGCAGGGGCTGACTATCTTATAAGGAATAGCTGCAGCTCCTAAAAGCCACTGAAATGAGCTAATTGGTTACAGGAAAGCATATTGAAATACGGTTGTGTATCTAACTGGTGTAGACCATCAGTCCTGCGTAGCGATTCCTCACAGGGATACCTCAAAGCAGCAAAGAATCCGGCACAGCGTGAAGACGAAATAGGTGTGTCAACAGAAAGTTGGCTTCGAATGAGATTAGGTATCTCCATCTGTAGCTTGTGACAGATCATTACCTGATATTGACATATGCTGGTCATAAGTGGTCGTATATCAGAGACAAAGTCAGCTGTCAATTGATTGATATTGCACTACTTTGCCAGACAGTGTGCTGCAAAAAACGGTTACATGGCAATTTAGAAAAGTGAAAGGAGCATTCTTGGTCATGGTTACCTAAACCTCGTAAGAGGTTGCGTCTTTGCTCGTCGTACACTGAATATTGTGCCCTGATTTGAGTTTTGAGGATAGAGTGAGTAATTAAGATAACCTGAAAAATTCATATATATTCGAATACCAGAGTCTTTACAAATAGCAGAATAAAATCGAACATTCGGTATAAATTAACGTTTCGCCCTCAAAGATACGATACGATGAGGAATGGCGCAAGCTCTTACGAAGTTACGTGTCAGGCGCAAATTTCCTCATTTTGAGGGGCTACTGAGCGGCTATCCCCTTGTCTTATTTCTGATCTAAAATTCCAAAAGTCGCTTCGCTTTCAAGGTGTGAAGGCAAGCGAATTTTCCGCAGCTCACTCTTCAAAAGATATCGTGTAATGCAATAAAATTCGGGTTTAAGCTGGATAGCTCATATTCCACGATCGGATTTCTCGCTAAGTTACACAAAATAGCAACGCAAACCTCGAAGCAAACCCCTGAACTCCTCTCAGCAGATCTTCTTTCTCACACATCCATATGGCCTCACGCATCACCTTTCAAACCCCCCAAATACCAACTCTTATCCCCGTCCCCCATCTCCTTCGTACTAAACCCATTCCCCAAGTACCAAAATCGATCTCCCCTCTCCCACTTCATCTCAAAATCCTCACCCCTAAACCCTTCCAACATATGAAACCAATGAATCCTGCTTCCAGGATGCACAGCTGTAACAGGCCCAACTTCTTTCTCCATTTTGAACCAGGAGCGACAAGTACCGGACCAAGCGGTTCGGGGCATGAACCGAGCGATATGGGAGGAATAGGCGGAGAGAGCGGAGTAGGTGGGGGAGATGGAGGTGATGCATTCGGTTTGGCATTTTAGAATGATACGGGCTATGTAGGTCGCGATGTGTTCGCAAATGGTGAAGATGCTGCCGTGTCCGACGGGGGCGTTGGGTCCGAGGAACACTTAATGTGGTTAACTTCCGTGTCGTTATATACTGTACAGCACAAGGCTTATTGCGGACTTGAGTGTAAAGAACAAGTGTGACTTACTAAAGAAATTGGGGAAGCCAGGCACAGCAGTACTCATGTAAGCCTGTGGCAGCTCTCTCGTCCATAAATTCCTCAAATCTACGCCATCTCTGCCTACGATTGGGAATCTCGGGCAGAACGAGACATCAAAACCAGTTGCGCATATGATAGCATCCAATTCCATAACTTCGCCAGTCTCAAGCCGAATGCCTGTAGACTCAATTTTAGTGATCTTGTCTGTCACGACTCTTACATTCGGCTTGGAGAGAGATTGGAGATAGCCAGGAGCTGGAGTAAGTCTTCTACAACCAAGTTCGAATTTTGGTATAAGAGCTTTGCAGAGCCGCTCATCTCCGCCGAGTGAAGCTTTCATGTACATAGCTGCTAAAATTTTGGCTTGCTCTTGAGCAGGTGAGTCTTTGATTAACTGCTTTTCTTGTCAGAAATAGTTCTTCATTTGTAAGTGAGCGCTGGAAGGAAGTTACAATTGCAAATTTCGTATTGATTTCATCCTCAATGGCTTTCACAAATCTCAAGTAGTATTCTGGATCCGCTTTGAATTTTTCGACTTGAGCAGGAGTGAAGTTATCATCGTTCATCTCAATTTCCGAGAGAATCCTAGTTGCTTTGCTGCTGCCTCCTGCTATGATTTGCTGTTGACTGGGGACGATCCAAGTTGGCGATCTAATGAGATTGACTAGTTCCTTGACGTCTGCAAAGTTTTCAGTATTAAGTCTTTCTGCAGAAGGAAAAACATACCAGGCTGTATCGCAGGCACAATCTGAACGGCAGTAGAGCCATTCCCGATGACAGCTACTTTTTTCCTAGAGTATGAGAACTGTTTTGGCCAGTTTGCGCTGTGGATAAGTTCTCCCTTGAAGTCACCAAGTCTTTTAATATCAGGCCATTTCCAGTTGCTATTCTCATCAGTCAATTCCCCAAGCGGGACTAGAGGAGGAATGTCGAAACTCACTTTAAGATTCCCGTTCCGTCCAACAGAAAATGGGCCTCATCCCCAAACTCTTTCCCATCCCGATCTTTTACGGTGACTTTCCAAAGCCCCTCCCCCTCCACCCACCGCGCTCCCACAACCTTACAGCCCAACCTAATCTCCCTTCCCATTCCCTCCTCCCTCACGCACCCCTCCAAATACTCCCTAATCTCTCCCGCTGGCGCAAGGAAGCTGCTCCAAGCACAATTCTTCTTCCATGAAAAGTGGTAGTTGTGTGCTGGAATATCGCACTTGCAGCCAGGATACCGATTCTCGTACCATGTCCCACCAACGCCGTCATTCTTCTCGTAGACGATGTGGGAGTAGGTTGAGGGGGAGAGAGTACTGCGGAGGGTGCGAATCATGTTTATGCCAGAGGCGCCAGCTCCGATGGTGATGATTCGGATATGGCAGGGTGCACCAAGAGGCAGTTCTCGGATTTCTGTCTCCATTTTTGGTTTTCTCGTTCTGGGTTAGGATATGTAAGGTGGAAGCCTCGATCTCTGTTGAGAGATCAGTACAGCTCCAGCCACCAGAAAGTATTAGGTGAATGGCCAACGAAACTCGGGACTCAGCGCTGGAATATCATAATAAGCTTGCAAACAGACTGCATTTCATTCACTGCGACTTAGATTACAAAGTGACTTTAAACTTCCTCTTTGCCTAGTTTATATCTCCCAGTTTCTCTCCAGTTTTTCAACCCACACTCGCACGTCAACTTAAGCATAAAAGAGGCACATTCTAAATTATATCTGCATCTCCCATGTGTCAACTATCGGTCAAATCCGACGTGACTCTCGGCGTTCGTGATAGAGCTGAAGAGGCAGGTCGAGGATTCAGCTGCACCCCTGCAGGCCCCGCTTTGCCGTCCTGACGGCGCAAGCTTTGGATTAGCGCCGAAATCTCATCTTCAAGAGTTTACTAGGGTAGGTATTGGAGAGAACGATGATTGGTTAGGATACGTTGTTGTTGAAGAGGCGTGCGGTTACGGATTGGGGAATTTTAGCGAGGAGATAGGGGGGAGCCGAGGAGGGTTGTGTAATGAGATTGGTTTATGAAATGCTTTGAAATCCACAGCTGCTGCATATTTCAATGCTAAAAGATCAAATTCCTATACTTGAAAGAACAACGCAATGACTCTCCTTGTAATTCCCTTAAATCATCACCCCTTCGGTCCTACCGTTCAAGTGAGCAAAAGGCCTACTTTTCTCTGGTCTGAGCAGTCGAGCCCAGGGTCAGTCTCTTACCCCTCTTCCCACTGATTTGGTTGCATTATAGAGCTTTAAACCGTTGTATTCTCAGTGTTTTTCAAAGAGATCATAGATTTTTGGGAACAGCGAAGTGCTCGATCTATAGGCCTTGGCTGGGAGACTTGAGAACTTGTTAACACTCTGAGTCATTCCGAGGAGTCATTGGCACCGTGAGGCCTTGCTTCGATATTATTCCAGCAGAAGCCAAAGTTACAAGGTTACAGTCATGTCATTCCTCCAGAGAATATATATTCATCCTCTTGACTGTGAATCTTCCAAGTTTTCTACAGCCATTAACCAATGACCATCAACTTCAAGCGTTGAAAGGATCACTCAGCTAACTAATTCTACGACCTCTTATTCAACTCTCTAGTTAAAAATGCTTCTTAACGCTGTCTTCCTCTTATCATGCGCTGTCACAGCTTGTCTGGGCTTTAAGGTGCCAGATGGTCAGCCTGAAGGCGTTTATACTGTGAGCTACAACGCTGATGGAACCCAAACTCGTGAGTAACGCGTCATATTCTTCTTCCCGCCACAAAAAGATCCAGGGTCGCGTAACACAAGACGTAGGGGCATGTCTTCAGAACCTAAACAGAGCCCACATCTGGCAGCAGCTCGTTGACTCTTTTCTCTTTCCAGCTTCACCTACTAATCACTCATAGATATCTTACTCAACACAATGGACACTCTCAACATAACGAAAATCCAAAATCCAAAACTCGCTAAGCCCAGACTCGGTCGCCGCCAATGGGGTCCCGGAGGGATCTCTGGAGTAGGACCAGCGATAATTAGCAACGGTCCTTTCTGTGGGGGCTATGAACTACAAAGCATGGAAGATACCGACGCCGCAAACGCTTTAATAGATGCACAGTGGGTGACCTCCGCGATGGAAATTAATATTTGAGAGCATTAGATAGATTTTGGTGCTGACTGGCTTATTTGGAGATGTAGGCAGGGTACAGGAATCGGGCCTGACATGGACATGTGAGTCAAAACTTTCAGTAACCTGTTCAAAAGACGTTCTAATGCAACAGCAGATACTCTATCGTCGGCTGCACAGTTGCTTACTGCTAGATGAGCTTTGAGACCCTGTCCTTCCAAAAAATCTCTGAGCTAACTTTGGTGCAACCCAGGGTGTAACATGGCTTGGGCTTGCGGGCCGGACCTCAATAACGGCGGAGAAACCAACTGTGGCAGTGTCAAAGGATATTGCTATCCTAGGGACAGGAGGAAATCTTCGGATCTAATAAACTACACCTGTATCCCTGCTGGGGCCAGTGGATATTGGGGTGGTTGGAATATCTACTATAGTCGTAGTTGGAATGGAGAGGATGGGCAGTATGGGTATGAGAATTACTGTGACCAAGGAAAGGAGTTTTGTGGACGAGGTGTTTGTGGTAACGGGTTATGCTGAGCAAAACCGGCTTGGGGCCAGGAGCCATTATGGGGACATTGATATACCTCGCAGTTTTGGGAATCCAAAAACAGGCAATATATATAGATCTCATGATAGGCCTGATGATCTTTTCAATAAACTACATCTATCAGGACAAACTGCCCTTTCCATTTACCCTATTCCCAGTATTAAAAACTTCCGCCATCTTCTCTACACTCACCCCGAATGACTTGCTCAAAGCGCCTGCATATGTTCCAGTAGAATCCAAGCTTATGAAAGGGGAGACTAGATAGCGTTTGCACTACTGCATTTGACATATTGAACTACTGTTTTAAAGATATAAGAAGTTGGTGAGAGCTGGTGAATTCAGAAATTTCAAGTAATGGAAGGCCCTTTTCTCTGTTTCAAGAAAACACTACTCCTTCCAGCTCAAATCTGCCTTAGTAACTACCTAGACTTTGGTTGGCTTGGGGATCAACTTGTTCTGAGATCGCGCTTAGTGATCTCAATCTGCGCAGCTAAGATCTTACAGTCCTTGCTGGGCCAGGTTGAGGGAGGCTCTGTCTGGGAGTTAGCCGCTAAGTCTTCAGTAAGAGAGATACAACTCCATCTTGGCTCGAGATTCATTCATCTTGACAAGGAAACAGCCAGTGTCCCTCTATCAGTGTAGAATTTACACGTCTCGAGTTCTTGGTTTTCCTGGTAGGCTGGTAGCATCGAAGTTATCATTGAGCTGAGAATAGTCTTGGGAGCAGTGCCTTCTTTAAACAGCTGCACCGTTCCTTCCACACCAACCTCTCTGCTAGCTTTGGCTCTGAAAGCACCTTCCATCTCCATTCCCATATATACTTGCCTTTTCCTTCCTGGTCCCCCTTCTCTTCTCTCATCAACATCAACTTTCATCGCATCCATCAACCATTCTTCAACCATACATCATCACTTGCTCTCCACTGCTCATCACTTGCCCATACATTAATCATTTATTGATCAATCGGCCATTCACCATGCACGCATCAATTCTTCTCCTCGCTGCTACTGCAGTCACGGTCGGCATACTTCTGCTCTCCTCAATCAATTGATCACACACTGACTTCAGCAGGCCCAAAACGCCACTATGGGGGCTCAATACCAAAACTCCACTATTCCTCTCGGCCAGGAGTGCTATCCATCATCCAATCCCTGCGCAAATGGAGCTCAGTGCTACGCAGTCAATATCATGTTGATCCCAGTCTGCGGAAACTTCCAGGCCAGTTGCAAGAGCAACTCTCAATGTGCCTTCAACACTTGCAAACAAGGCCTCTGCAATGGCTTAATTCCCAAAATTACCACCGCCATGTCAAACACCACCACTGTTGGTTGCCCTGGCGGAAACTGCGGAAAGCCAACCAAGCCACCTCACTCGTGCCCTCCCTGCCCCCCCGGGCAGGAATGGTGCCCTCCTTGCGATATGCCTGGCAACCCCGAGCCCAAGCCAACTTCTGTTGCTGGCCCAATTGTGAGCGGAACTGATTGCAGTGGCAATGAAAACAACTGTGGTTCTGGCATGGGATCTGGAGGCAACCAGAGTAAGTCTCTCGATCCCACTGCAAGGAACCAGACTGATCTTCTTTCCATAGATGGCGGCAACAATGGCGACATGCCGCCCCCATCTGCTTCTGCCGGACAAACAGAATACACAACAGTTCCTGCCCCTACCGCCGGAACCCCAGAGGCCCCAGCAGCTCTTGGAGCAGAAGCACCTGCTGAACAGGCTCCTTCCGCCGCAACGCCAGCATCCCCAGGATCCCCAGCAGCTCCAGGAGCAGGAACACCTACTGGGCAGGCCCCTTCTGAATACACAACTGCTCAAGTCGTGGTCAATGGCCAGACCAGCAGCATCTTGATCAACTCAGCTGGCATAACCACTCCTTTCAGCTCAGAGCCTACCGGTACCAGTCAGGGCCCCGAGCAGGTCGATACCAACGCTGCCGGTAAATTGATCAATGGTCTTGGAGGATTGATGGGTGTTGCTATGGGTGTTGCTCTTGTCTTGTAAGCAGTGTGTTGATGAGTTCATCTGCAACGAACGCTTGGTGTCAATGGTTGGAATCAGAAAACATTTGTACTTGTACGGATCATGAACGTTAAGGGATGGGTCACTTGGGATATGGGATGTGGGATCACTCACTTGCTTTCTCCTCATGGGAAGGATCTCTTAGAAACAGAATAGATTCGATTCTTAGCTTGAAAGCTTTGGGGGATCCACGTGACTACCATCATCGTGACCTGACTCCCGCTGACCCAAGATTTGCACCAGATCTTGGAAAGTCGTCGTCATGTCTTAGAAGATTCATCACAACCACAATCTTCCCTCTCAGTCAGCCACGGTGACCATTTTAGGCCGCCTTCTCTCCAACACGGCACAGAATACTGTTCTTCAATTGGCGACTTCGCCTTACCGACCAGTCACAACCAAAATGCGGCTGATGGGGCTTCCGAATAGGTTGCGCTTGATCGTAGCCATCACCGGGCAGGCTACCACTAATCGCTCCCAAGATGACACAGCTTTCCCAGAACGAGCACCTCCATCTTACGCTTCACACCCTTTTCTTCTTCGTTCCTCGCCCATTACGAGTGCTTTCCTTCGTATCGCTCTGCTTCTTCCTGTTTCCTTTTCAAATCATTATTTTCTTTCCTTGGCAGTCGTTCGTTTGAGAATTCAGGTGTGCTAGGTGTCTCACCTGTGATGATTCATAATAGGCCAACCGCACTCGCTGAGCGAGGCGCATGAGCTTGCGCCCGGTGAGTGGTGAATGACTGCGAGGCATATCGATGGTATGGTGACCTGTCCGAGTATTTAGTGGACAGTATATGTCTCTGTTTCTGCCTTTTGCTACACCTTCCCCGCTCTATCTACTGATCATCATCCTTTGCAATCCGTCATTTGTCTAGGATCGAGCAGGACAGAAGCATACAAGACCGGCCGCGGGCCGGATTCCTCATTTCGAGAACCAAATACATACACCAAGAGCGATAGAGAGACAGGCAGTAAGATGTCGACAAACACCAAAAAGAATGCAGAGATGCCCTACACCGAACTAGAAAGACGCAGAGACTCCTGGCCTCCAACCATCGTCCGTCTGCATGATGAACCCGCAGACACAAAAGCCATAGATGAAAACCCATTCTCCTTCTTCCTCACCTCCCCCGAAGAACTCGACGACGAGTACGATGATTTCCCCTACGACGATGACGAAGACGATCTCGACCTATCTGCCGGCATCGAGACGCCCGAGTCCGCCTCTCCAGTTAGAGAAGTGTCACCTAGCACAATTCAGCGTGTCCCTCTGCTAGAGCTAGAAGCTGAAGACGAGGAGGAATACAGGGCTGATTTTGGGATTGCCATGCCCTTGACGCTGAAGGAATTTGCGGCAAGGACAAGTTCGGGCAGGAAGAGCAGGACTGAGGTTAGGGATGAGCATTTGAGTGTTGGACTAGGCATAACGAATATGGATTTTGTGCCAGCGAGGGGCAGAGCAAAGGTTAGGCTTGCCCCGCCAAGGAGCTCGAGCAGAGGACGGGGAACGAGGAGCCTGTCTGCAAGGAAGAAGCAGAGCTGGAGGGGGCCAAGCCCGGAGATCTTTAGTATTAGGGAGGAGAGAGAGAGTGACGAGGAAGAGAGAAAGGTTGGGATAATCGACGGCAAAGGCGGAGACGCAGGAAAGGCATATAATACGAAGGATTTTGAGGCGCAAGTGAGTGTTAGTGCACCGTGTAGTTCCAGGGTTGGAAGTGGAGGGCTTGCGGTCCCGAAGAGGAGTATAAAGGAGAAGGTCAAGAAGAGGGTTCATTGGGCGATTTGAGAGTTATGTGGGGTACTAGACTGGATACTCGCATTGGTATGCAGGAATATATGGATATGCTGGAATAGGACATAGCATGGTTGGAGTTGGTAGTTAGCATTGCATTTGCTCCTTGTTGCTGTTTTTAAGGCGGTTTGGCATCATACTTCAGGTTGCGAGCATGGCTGGGTACTCATGGATATCGGGTTTGGCATAGTAGTATTTAGGTGGCACTGCCACCACACACTCTATTATCGAAATAGTTGAATGCATCTATTATCTCAGCCGCTAATATTCCCTGTGATGCTCTCAGTATATTCGTCAAAAGGTTCCAGAATCCGTTCCGTCATCGTCACTACGATTTTTAAACTCTCGACACCCAGTAGCTTCCGGATGTTACTGCTCTATTTCTTTCTTGCTTTTTTCATTCAACAGCTCCTCCTTAAGACTTGCCAGTCATTTCAACTGACCTCTTACCACCGCGATTCCTGCTGCACGCCTTGCCCATACCTCCAGCCCACAGACCCCTATTCCCCTCGCTAAGTCTCCCTCATCCGTTCGGCTAATAACACCAACCATCTACCTTTGTACTCAGTATAAACGAGAAATTGACAAGTAGTGTAAATTAGTTGCATCAGATTCGCCAACATACGATAGAAATTTTGCGCCTCAAAATGTACATGCAGAAATTTGCTGCGATTCCTCCGTAGACCAGGGGTCCATGCAAGGAAGGCGTCACAAGTGCGGACTACCGAGCGCTGTGAGCCGAGACTTGTATTTGACCAACGTCAGCGGCTATCACCGATATCTCATTCTTTGGATTTCATGAAACAAGTTTGTATGTTTCTTTGAGATTTGGGTATTGAAGCTGAGACATCCCCACTCGGACGAGTTCTGTGCAGGCGAGGCGGAAAAGGAGGAATTGGGAAGCCGACTACGTGTTGCATTGTGGGATGATCACTTGTCTGACTTGCTATAAATCATCTCCAAATTGTATTCCACTCAGCTTGTTGGGTGAATTAATCACTCGGTAATCAATGTCCTTCACCTAAGAAGCCAATCCAACCTCAACAGTAAGCCGAATCTTTCCCCTTCTCGACACCAAGCTCACAATACCTAGGTCCAAGATGGCGACCTCAGAGACAGGAAGTCTTCCAAGGGCAGAGCAAGGGGCTAAAATCCATACCCCAACGACCGTTTCTCAGAGCCCTAACATCATTATAACTCCCCTCCAAACCGGCACTGTCCGAATCCGTCCCTCCATGATCTCCCAACCCGCCACCCGTGCAGTCTTCCTCCGCCGCCTCCGCTTCCTCCTTGACATGCGCTGGTCCGACGAACTCCCCGTCCACGCATTCCTAATTTCGCACCCCGAAGGGAACATTTTGTTTGACGCTGGAATGTCAATCCACTGCACCACCCGCGGCTATTTCGCCTGGTGGATGCCCGTCATCCACTGGACGTCTCAACTCTCCATCACGCCCAACGATTCCATAGCCCAGAGACTGGAAGAGCAGGGTTTAGAAGCAAAGGATATAAAAACAGTGGTGCTGTCCCATTTACACTATGATCATGCGGGCGGGCTGGAGGATCTAGAGGGTGTGGGAAAGGTGGTACTTTTGGAGAAACATTGGGAGGTATTCAAACATACCTTTACAGCAACGATGGAGGGTGCTGCGCCGCAGCACTATCCTTCGAGCTTCCCACCCTCGTTTCTTGAACCTACTGGTCCTGCAATTGGGCCGTTCTCCGTTTCTTACCCCATTACTACGGATGGGAAAATCATCGCGATTGAAACTTCTGGTCATGTGCATGGGCATATCTCATTACTAGTGTTTGGCGGTGGAATGGGGGATGAGGAGAGGGTTTATCTGTTGACGGGGGATGCGAGTTATAACCAACATATGTTGGACAGTGAGGAGACCGATGGGGTGAACGTGAGTCCGTTGGAGGCGGTGGAGACGTTGAGACGGATTAAAGAGTTGGCGAGGGGGAGAAAGGTGGTGGTGGTGCCGAGTCATGAGTTTGAGGGGTTAGAGCGGTTGAGTAGGGGAGAGGTTTATGTTCCTACTAAGCTAAGATAACTTAGACGGGGGTTGGCGAGGGGTAGTTTGGGTTTGAAAAGACAGTTACAATGCGTTGAGTGATTCAAGTGTGGTTGAATATAGTAGAACGGAAATGCCCTTTGCGGGGATAAACCAGCCAACTAAGTGCAAAAATTTGACAAGGGAAAAAAGGCAAAATATATTTGAACTATGCCAGAATCCGGGATATAAAACTTGAAAGAGAGTGTATTTTTGGGAAAGCGCAAGAGATCGGGACAAATCCAAAGGGGTTGGACAATTGAGAAGGTTTGGATATCGGAGCAGATCTTGATACTCGGCACCAGGTAAATATTCGAGACTATTTGAATATTCACAGCCTGTTTTTCTCTCGATATGATTCATGACTACAGCCGCATTGCCACTTTTCTACACTCCTGAACGCTACAATCCCTTGCATCCAGATCCACAGCATCACCTTCCCCGACATATGTCCCTCGCAATCTGTCGTCTCTCTAGTTGAGGGTTCAGTAACGAGCCAGTTCGACATCGACGAGACTTCCAACGCCAACGACCCTTACTTCGTCGACGGCAATGCCGCCCTTTTCAACCCGAATAATCGCTCTGAGCCCTTCCCTCCTACCAACGAAACTACGCACACGAGGGACTATCTTACTGATTTTATTTAGGCTAGCTAGATGACCGCTGTGGTGATTATAAATGGAACTATGCCGATCGATGGGAAGAACTGTACTAATTTGAAGGACAATATTACTTTAGCAACATCTTTCTTTACTCCTGCGACGACTGGAAACTACTACCGGCGCTTTAGCTGCGCAGTCGTTAATTTGACGGCCGGGGTTGCAACTAGCCCGACGAGTACTTACATTACTGATCGCGTCGTGGAAGCTGACCTGCTTGATATTGATATGGAATTGAGGCCGGGCCCATGGGTCCAGGAGGCTATGTACCTTTTGCCAGACGTGATGAGTATGCTTTGTATAATGGATACTACGGCGCTCGATACATGGGGAACTCTGGAAGAGTACACAGGCAAACTCATCCGATACACTTACCTGGCGTCCTGAGACATGCTTTCCCGGTTATTCGATACCAATAGCACAGCATTAAGTGTGAAGGCTTATGAGCCGAGGTTGCAAGCTTCAGTGTCGCATATAAGGGTGTTTTCATGGCTGGCTGTAAGCTTTCTTTTGACAGTGTCAACGGCTGTAAGATCTTACTTGTTCTGGGGAGGGGAGAGGACATGAGAGAGAGGGTGATGGATGGGGCGGTAGCAGCCCTGATGACGGAGCCGGCGGGGGTTAAAGAGGGGTGGAAGAGAGTTGACGAATCTATCGTATGTGGCAAAAGAGGATAGGGATTTGGGGAGCGTAATGCTAGAGAGGGGAGATAGGGGAGATACCATTTGGTCGCTTCTGGTGGAAAGAGTGATTAGCCGTGTAAATAGCTAGAAGTGTCGAAAGATGAGCTGGTACAGAGGACGGTGCCATCAGTCTTAGCAGGCACATGTAGTGAGTATAGTGAAGCGAATTGAGCAAATTGTACAAAGGTACGAAGGCTCGAGCCGCCTCGTGGGCTATAAGTGGAACCTCATTTATACCTAGAATGAACTTGAAAGTTGTAGAACTGAGTGTACAAGAAGTCGAAAACGTTAGATCAGGTCTTAATAAAAACTGCGAGCTTAGTCCTTCAATGTTCCCCACGTTGATCCACGGTCAAGCAAGTGTACTGAAGAGCTCTAGTGTATACAGATAAAGTTTTTGAGTTGTCGAATAGAACGGGGCCCAATGCTATCGCTTTTGTGTATACGCCCATTCGATGGTTCCAATGCTGGTAGATAGGCGCTCGTGGAGATGAAAAGGAGCTAGATAGTATGTTAGTTACAATCGCATTTGTAAGAAAAGTGTTGACTGCAGCTCGGCGCTATAGCACAGTATGAGGATTTGGGACAGAACATGTGTGAGAAGTCGAAACTTAGGCTTGAGTTCTAATCAGTGATCACCCACGTTGGCACCAGGTAATTTTACAGTTTTAAACCCCGAATTTTTCGAATAATACATTAAAAGCCCTTTGGTTTTAATATAATTATCAAAAGTGTTTTAGGTATTAAAACCTTTAACAAAATTCATATTTAATGCTACCAAGCGCTGCACTTCTGAATTCCATATTTAAAGCCTTACTCTGATAGTAATATTGGGCGGGAATAATACTTGGAATATTAAGCCAGAATCTCTTACCTTTGTAGTTGATCTGTTGTTAATCAACGCCAGGAAGAAGGACCTCTAGGATTGAATCTTTTACAACATAGAATCAAGGCTCTATAACGGAATATAAAGCAACTTTTAACCCGTATTTGCTGTAGCTTAGGCAGCACGTACTTTTTACCAGCCACTTGACAAGAGACGAACCAGGAGATAGGGTGAGGCCAATATCCATAATAGGCCAATAATCTTTGGGGAAAACATGGTCCTAAAAGTCCCTAAGAAATCCCAATTATGATGACATGGGAATACCACAGACACTGCTGGGGATTCCCATGGTCAAGATAAACCGCCTGAGTATCGTTCCCCTGCCTCCAATATGCACTAGCTGTTTCTACGTACGGTTTCAAGGCGGCCAAGATCATCTTGGTTTCCGCCAAGGGTTCCGCCAAGGGTTCCGCTTGTGGAGAGGAAGTGTGTCTTCCGGTCGAATCAGACCGCCAATTCCTCTCTGTTCTAGCTACAGTAGTTTTGCCTCGCCAGCCTTACCGAAATACTCATCAGCGAAGAACGTGGCAGGCCCCGTCAGATCCAGTTCATTTCTAATTTCCAGCTTTAATCTGTTATCCGGTTGGCCTGGACCCCATAATCTACTACTAAACCTTGTTACGAAGCTGGTATTTTTAAGCCCGCACGTTCAGGGCATTTTGCTAACGACTTGTTACTAAGGTAATTGAAAATATTGTGTTTAATGTAATAAAAAGACTATTGTAATCTAAAATTTAAATTTAAAATAAATATTTTCTTTATTGCTCTATTATTTTTATAAAAATTAAAAAACACTTGTATAAAATATTTTAGAACTTGCTTCAAACTTAATCTTATAATCTAGATTATTATCTCCCATATATTATCAGGTTTAAGCAATAATTGTTTATAATTACTTAGGAATTCTTTAATAAAGCTGTGATTTTCACTTTCCTCGCCAAAAAGAAGAGCCCCCTAAACGCACGGACACTTAAAATACCAGGTTGGTTAAGCTGGGACCACCGATTCTCCCATATGGAACGGAGATTTTCCCTGTTGCTTGACCCCTGCCCAAGTACATTTGCTTCATAGGTGGTCTTGTATTCAGGTCACCTTTTTCTTTAGTCACCGCATACTTTCCAATAACTTGGCGATGTTGCGAGATTATGGAAGCCAGGGAATATGTGTCTGGCAGCTTTCATCCCATCATCTTTCGTCCAAAAGTGGTGCTGTGTTCCAGCCAAGTCCCCCATTAATAGAGAAGATGTACTTGTTTGTTTCATTGGTCTTTGGTGATGCAAATCTTAATACTCTACCAAGCTGATGGTCAGTTACCTCTCTTTGAGATCTTTCATCGTATGCTTTATTATTCGTCGATACTTTCTTTCTTCACTTCTCGCAAAACTCCTGGAGAGGTATTTTTCATTTCTGGCCTCAGTGGTTCGTCGCCATAAACATCACTCCAGAAGCATGCTTTCAAGGCGAGTCCTACCTATAATGTCAGAAAGATCATTCCCAGCATCAGTGTCGCGTGAAGGAGGTGTTTGTCTTATGGGGAATCAAGGGCGTTCTGGACCAAGAGGGTGTAATTTTTCAAGCTTGAGTCAGCCTGGAGACCTCCACGCAGCATTCGAAGTAAGGGCTCTCCGGTTCATCTGCCGAGGAAGTTGGAGAATCCGTTGTTAATTACCTTAGATACCTAATGGTGTCGACCCAGTACAATACTTGCGTCGCAGGTTTGGTGCTTCACACCCTCATTGAGAATCATTGCTCATCTAAATAGGGAACGAAAAGCAATCAACGAGCTGCTCTATTCAGATGTCCCAACAATGCCGAGCATCAAAGAGATTCAGAACTCAAATGGAGTCAAGGCTCTCGACAACTTAAACGCGACTGAACAAGACCTTCTGGCTGTTGCTCTTGGTGCGCCAGCTCGGCAAGTTCTCATTAGGGCAGAGGAGGTTGGTCCTCGAACAGGATGGAGGGATGGATATCTCAGCCAAGAATATGGATTTGTGCCTCCGGATGCAGACGCGGCAGCAGGTGCATTAGCTAAATCACCTGGCAGAGTTTGGTCAGATCTTTGTGAAAGGATGCCAGGCTGTGTAGCTAGGGGGAGAGTTCGAGAGTCGGTTGCAGCACTTCCAATTGTCGACGGAACCGAGGATATTATCCCCGACAAAGCTCTCTGGGCTGCTCTCGTGGCGCTTGGTATGCTCTGCTCTATCTACCGTTATGAAGATAAGCACAACGTAGGCTCCCGTCTCTTCCTAAAAAAATAACCCACAATCCACCTGCTTATTACGCATGCATTTTTTCACTGAACGGACGTCTTCTAAACATGAAATTACTAACATTCCCATCTCATAGGGCAGCGAAGGAATTAGCCTCAGCTCAAGAGGGCCAACTAATCATGTTGAGATGAGTGATGAGTTGGGCGACGAAGTCAGAGGAATCCCCAAAAATATTGGCCTTCCATACTATCAGATTTGCAAGCGAATGGGCCGTTCGATTCCTCATCTCACATTCTTTGACCAATCTTCATATAACCTCAGGGTCCGGGACCCTACTTCAGTCTATCCTTACGTTGGTCGGTTCGACAACACTGATCTCAGATGGCCAATGTTTGGTGACAGCTCCGAGATTGCCTTCTTAAAGGGGTGTGCGGACACGTCAGCAAGCTTCCAGCATGGAGTTGACGCTATTGCTTCAGCCCAGGAAAGTGTCATGAGCCGAAACAATGAAGGCCTGCTGAGGGATCTGATCCGTCTAAAGGAAATCCTTGAGCGGATGCCCAATGCATTCCATACAATCTCACTCAATCCCAACTCGGGAGACAACTACATCTCACCCGCCGAGTGGGTTCGTTGGGCCAAGTTCTCTGCCCCGCTTTCGAAACGATGCCCGGCCACATCTGGCCTCCAGTTCCCCCCATACCTCTTGATGGACGCCTTTCTTGGTCGTAAGAAATACGAGTCATTCCTTGGGTCTGAGGGCGTACACCTTCGAGCATGGCTCCCGTCAAATTGGAGAGCTTTCATCGCCGCAATTGAATATCACTACTCAATTCCCGATTATGTTTCCCAATCAGGAGACCCTCGACTTCAAGGGGCACTCGATGGCATCGTTGAAGCTTATACTGGTGAGCGCGGCTTCATGGGAACCCATCGCTACAAGGTGTTTGGACTACTTGAAGTTGCTGGAAAGACAGGACGATCAGAAACGAATGGCAACTCAGGCACTTCCGAAGCCAACGCACGACCATGGGAAGAAACACACAAAGCCTTCTCGGAGTCGATGAAGGAGAGACTCGAGCCTCACCGGGGTAATTTTCATGTTGAACCTCATCAGATGCGGGGCACTTTTGCGGAATGCCGATACAAATCAGTTGTTCTGAACAGATCGTTTGTGGACTCAGATCCTGACCGTTCCATTGCGCGCGTCACACTCGATATCCAGGATACTGGAATCACATTTCAGCCAGGTGATAGACTCGCGGTCATGCCATTAAACAGTTGGATGGAATGTGCTAAAGTAGCTGCAGCTTTGGGTCTCGATATAATGCTTGACAGCCCTGTGACCCTTGACGGCCCATGGACCAGATTTTCGGAGCACCTGGGATCTGTATCAAGGGCTTCAGTGACACCCCAATTAACCGTTAAAGACATCCTTTGCCGCGGTCATCTCGCACCGCTCACTAAAAACCTAGTCATGAAGCTTCATACTATGCTCCGGGCATCGTCAAATACCATCCTCCAGATTCTGGCAACAACCGAATGGCCAGTCCGTGCCACTCTGGGTGATCTCCTGCAAGCCGCAGTCACCGATACCTCTTCTCACGTTTGGGATCAGGCATTCGACCTCTCAGAAAACCTCTCTTGGTTGGCCGAACTCATACCGATTGAGGTCCCGAGAACATACAGTATCTCCAATTACCCCGAAGAGCTTCTTCCAAACACTGTCGACCTCACAGTCTCCCGCTCAAACTACACGATATGTTCTACCCTCGCTGGCAATGGCTGCCAAATCCGATATGGCGTAGGAAGCAGCTTTCTTAACCCGGAAATCTTCAGCGAAGACGATTTCATCGCTGATGATGAGGAATTGCTTATTGGCGTTTCTCGACCTCTCTCTTTCCAATTGCCAATTGATGATGCAGTCCCATGTGCCTACTTCGCTGGAGGCAGTGGTATCGCTCCCTTCCGAAGTTTCTGGCAAGCTCGTGCTGGACGTTCAGTTGGGAAGAACATCCTCTACCTCGGTGTTCAGTCAAGAGGGAAGTTCTGCTATGAGAATGAGCTCAGAAAGTATGTCAGCGCAGGGTATATGGAAGTGTATACGGCCTTCTCTCAAGATACCCGAGGCCTCAGCTACGATCCATATCGCCGAGATTTAGTCGAGAAGGAGACACCACCACGGTATATCGATTCCCTCATCGTTGAGCAGGGTGCCACCGTGTGTGATTTGGTCATGTCTAAGAAACAAGGTGGTCTTGGTGGCTACTTGTACATCTGTGGCTCTATTTCAGTCTTCGACTCTGTCATGTCTGGCATCCGAAAGGCTATTTACAATCATCGCACAGCAAGCATGGAGTCCACAGATGTCATTCTTAACACTGCTTTCGCCGAACGACGTCTGATGCTTGATGTTTTTATGTCGCCGAAGCCTCTGCCATGCAATATCCCGACAATTCCACTTTCACAGCTAGCAATGCACACCGGTCACCAGCCAAGCAACCGCATCTATATTGCAGTCCACGGAAGTGTGTATGATGTTACTGATTTCTGTCCTATGCACCCAGGCGGAACCAACATTATCAAATCGAATGCTGGTGTTGACTGTACCGCATCCTTCGACCTCTTAGCCCACACCAACAACCCTGAAGTATCCAGTCTCTTAAACAAATACTTCATTGGTCATCTCACTCCAAAGCCGAACTATCGCAATGATGAGATCAGCATGCTCTATGACCTCTGGGCAGATTATCTTCGCACATCAGTTGAGACACTCGTTTCCGAACAGTTTGAGACCCATGAGTTCATGGATTCTTCTAAGCTCTGGTTTCAAGGATCTCTATTCAATATGGGAGGAGTTCGCCGCTTTTATCATCACCAGAGCCGTCTTTTACAAGGCGGGTTCTCAGCGCTCTTCGGTGCTAAATTGCAAGAGCTTTATCTCAAGCTCTCTTTCACTCTTGCCAACGCGGCAACTAGTTCTAGTCCAAGCCGCCTCCCAGATGTTCTTGGCATAATTTTCAGAGCAAAGAGTTCACCAGATGCAATGACTACCTCTAATGAAATCTCTCAGATTGGTCAGTTCACATGCGACAGTGAAGCCGCTCGCTTCCATGAACAAGGAATCGTTGACTATGCTCGTACATCTGTTCAACTGAACATGGAGCTCCTCGAAGGAATTCGTGAGGAAGCTTGCCGTGGAATCGATGCTTTTGATAGCGTAATGGATGTGGATTCTCCATCAGATACCCAACGGACCGCAGCACTGTCCACTTTCCTGCTTCAACTCATGGAACGCATGGCTATCAAGCTGGAAGGCTTCTACTCCAAACTCGCCCAGAATTCAGTCTACCACCCAGAGATGGAGCAGAATCCTGCCCGCACTCGCTGGAATCTCGTCCGTCGCAAGGTCCATGATGGCTCTTTCTTTGTCCTGACTCGAGAGCTAGCAATCGGAAACACTGATTCTTACCAACCCTACCGTAGACAAGGAGCCGTGGAATTCGACCATGTTATAAGCCAGATCCAACAAACGATCAACAGAGCCCCAATGCAAAGACCCAGAGCTTTAGAGTTGACAGGGCAACACATGGCAAGAGGCCAAGCATCCACATCGAGCAGTGTGAGTGCTTACGAAAGCCATGAAAACGGAAATGCAATGAAGCAAATGAGCGCATTTATGAGCAACAATATGCGCGCCATTCGGCGCCTCAGTAAACTCCCGACCACAGGAGTAAGTCTCGAACAACTAATGAAAACCTACCGCCCACCTATACCTCACCACACTCAACCAACTCACCTCCCCATGCCCCCTCTAAGCCGGTCCTCAAGCCAGTATTCCTCCGGAAGCAGGTCGAAAACCCCATCACCAACAAAAACCGACGAGTTTACTAGCATGCAACAACAGCTCAGCTCGCTGAATCTACGCTCGAGAGCTTTGTCTAATGGTCCTGATGGGAGAATGACGCAAGGACAGAGGCATAAGAGTAACCTCTCAACTTCCTCGCCGTCGAGTAATTTTCCAAAACATGGCCACCATCAACAACATCACACACATCAACTTCTCATCTCCCAAGCTCTAGCACCTCCCCACTCCTCAAACCCCGTCCTCCCATCCCCTCACGCAGTTCCCGCATACCTTGGCTCCCCCAGCTTACCAAACATGTTCAACCAGATGAACAGGCGGGGACAGGGTAAGAATTCTGGACCCCTGAGCTCGGCTGCCAGTTTACCAGATGAGAGGATCCGCAGGGCGCGAACAGGGCTGAATAGACCGAGTTCCAGGTCTAGTAGTGTTGAGAGTAGCCCGGAAATGGCGCGACATGGGAGCTCGAGGAGGAGTCCAACGGTTGGTGGGGGTGGGATGAGGGCTTTGAAGTTGCCGAGAGCTGCGCCCACCTTTTAAGATAGAGAGGGTGTGAGAAGAAGGAGATGCGAGGTAGTTTTGGAAAAGAAAAATAAAGAAATGAACAATCCGAGGGAAAACACATTCGTTCGTGTACTTTATTCTGATATATACCAATGAAGGCTTTGAAAGTCATGAGAGGGGTCTTGTTTGAGGGTTTGCTGTGATTGTGAGATGAGATTGGCTGAGAGGGGGAGCCCTGGATGGAGGAGCACTCTTATTTTTCCGCCTGCTAGCAAGACGGAATGCCGTCTTTCATCAAGTCCAATCTTGCATTGCCAAGTGGCTTCGAGACATCATTGCCTTCATACCCATACTCATTCTCCCAGTGCTTAACATAGAAGATGAGAAAAGGGCATCCGAAGTTCACTCGAGCCCTGCAAACGTAGCTACTTGGAAAATTAATCCACAAGACAGCACCCCATTCAGGATTCCGTGAATATTGTCTCAAAGTCATCTGGTTCACCTCTATGTTCGACAGTCCCTACCTTCCAGTTTTGTCGTTACCAGAGCTGTTTCAACGTTTGTAAGTAGACATTGCAGCATGTATATGAGCAGATCTTATGTTCTGCCAGTTTAACCCACTTCTTATTTATGGACTGTCGTTACATTATTATCAACGGAAGCGATTAACACCGAGTATGGTACATGTGGCTTCGAGAGTTTTTCCACGTAACTAGTTGTATGGGTCACCCTTTAGGACAGCTGTGTCAGCGCTGCGATTGAGTTCGGTTAGTAGTGTCTGTGAAGCTCTAGATTATCTGAAGTACATGCAATGGCTAGGAGGCCTTTTGCGTGCTGCCTCAGCAGCTCATCACAGCTTAAGGTGGGATCGTGAGGATGTTTATAATCTTGTAATAATCGGTTATCCCCAAATTTCGCTACGATTAAGCGCCACCGCAGCCACAGGACAGCTGATAGGCAGGCAGGTACCTTCGTATTGATTTTTATGATGCCGTCCTACAACTTGTTAGTAACAAACAGCAAAATACTAAAGAGTGGCATTTGCAAGTTTAAGCTCTTCCTTTCCGAGAAGTTGCAGCTCCGATGCAGTTCAGAAGATATTTGCTCTCAGTGTTTCCAGTAGTATTACCGGTATTGTATACTTCTAGTATTATACGTACTTTGCCTTTATAGTATAATATTCAAAAGTATAAGTACGCAATTCACAATATCTTATATTCAAAAGTAATATAAAAGTATTAAATATATCTCGAAAGTATACTTTATATAACTAATACTTTATAAAATAAGTTAAGCCCCGCCTTTTATTTTAATAATATGATAATAATACTTTATTTTATAAAATCTAGTTTACTTTACTTTTAGTCTCTTTCCTCTTTCTTATAGTTTATTTTCTTGCTCTAGATAGCATTACTAGAAATACTATTTTCTCTTATATTAGCAAGATATATTATATTATTAGAAATTTTTATTATAGGAGTAATAATAGTAATAGTTAGCTTATATTACTTATCTTTCGCAGCATTCGGATTACTTGCGAATAGCTTTTGCTAATATACATCCCGAAACTAATGCAAATTTAGAATGGAGCAAGAATTCTGTAATACACTTCCAAGCAACTTACACCAAACCCTGGGCCGGAATTTTTTCATCAGAATATTCGAGGGTATCTCAAAGAGGATAAATGGGACGAAAAAGATTGTAAGCGCAACATTCTTACACCCGCGAATTTGAGGTCTTTCGGAAGGCTCATCGTCAAAGCATTCGAGATATTGACTCTATAGAAGGTCTTTATCAATAGTGACTCCACGAAAGCTCTCGATTTACGTACCTGTCTAGAAAGGTAGCGACATAGAGGATCAAAAGCATTGGTATCACTCGTCAATCTATTCTAGCCACTAATGCATCTTCGTCGATGGGAGGTGGATCGTCAAGTGACCTTGGCTCACTCCCGGCATTGGTTACCTCAGAGAGCGAGTTAATATCTCTGACACAATTTTTGGAAATCGTTGGATGTCCTTTAAAAAATAGACAAATACATCAGTAGCCCCTCTGCAATCTAGGATAAAGCTGAGGACCAACCTTTCTCTTCCATAGTGCTAAAGTGTATTAATATCAACAATTGTTTGATATTAGCTATTAACGATTTTAGGAAGCATCTTGCGCCCGAAATATCGACAGAAATTTTACTGCTTTGCTCAAATGTGAGGATGAAAATTTTGTGGGAGCAGGAATCGAGGAGACAAACAAGACATTGTGAAATACGAGAAAGCCAAAATGCAACAATACATCTATATTGGGGCTGCATTACAGCTGTCCTACAATATTGGGGCCGGCAGTCATCGTATCGTATCAATCAGCACAAATTGAACACAGCATGCTCGGGTTCGATTCTCGCTCTAATAACCGACCCCCTTTTTAAGCGAGCATACGATTTTGCTAGAACTGGTGCGAGCATCCCAAGAAAAACCGCCCCGCTGGCGTGAGCCTTTTCAAAGTCGGAGTCTAGTCGACTCCTTAAGACCAGTATGCACGTGCAATAGGTGCTAGACATTTTGTACTTGTTTGAGGTGTCGCACCCGTGGATCGCATCAATGAAGTCTTGCATACCTTCGTGCCGCACGTGATCTATCGGAAACGCATAACAGCAGTTGTGCTCTTAAGTATCCCACCTTCACGGACATATTTTGCTAAAGCTCAGTATGATTGTCCCGTTTAAAGAAATTTCTATTGCATAACAGAAGAAACCAGGCTCAACCCTCAAACTAATAGACAGTGACCGTATCGTCTTCAACAAATCCTCCAACTTCTCGTTGGCACTAGCAAGGGAGGTCATTTACGCGCCAATAACTTGCCCAAAGCCACTTCTTACCATAATGTTACTTGTACCTGACATTTTGTCAAGGACTATTGCCCAGAATAGAGAATATTCTTATCGTGACATAATCATTACAATGCCATCGAAATCTGCCAACTGCAGTGCCTTCGATCGATCTCCGGGGTGATGTGGACGAATTTCGTAGAACAAACGTTCTGCTTCTTGTCTGGCTGCCAAAGCATTCACCGAATCGTCCATCAACGTCAGGAATTGGTTCTTCTTGAAAAACGTCCGGGCTCGTTCTGCTTTGTAATACTTGTCTCCAACGAAGTATTTCAGGGCAGTGTCGAACATTTGTCTGTTCACAATAGGTATAAGTACTGTTCAAATAGAATAGCGACAACTTGAGTGAGATGGACATACATTGCCGTTTCCGGTTTCCCAAGGCGACCGTAATATTCTCCAAGCTTGACACGCACTTGATTCGTGCGGAAAGAGCTGTCACCCTCAGTACGGCAGTATAGGACTAAAGCGCGTTCCCAGATCTCGATAGCTTCATCAAATCTTCCAGCCTTTTCGTTGACAACTCCTAGGATTTGAAGCGCGTATGCCGTCCTAAGTCATGTATCATTAGCCGTTTGCAAAGGTTCCAAATGAGGGGCTTGGGGCAAATAGTTTGGAAATCTTCAACGTACTTCATAGACTCTTTGTCGTTGTCGCCATAATGTCGTTGCCGCCATTTTAGCATCTCCATCAAGATGGGACGCGCCTCCTCTGCTCTATCCAGTCCTATGAGAGCCCACGCGTGATGGTAGTCCGCCCAGTGTGGCCAATAAAGATCTTCGATAAACTCTTCGGTTCCCTCAAGCAACTGTCTCCCTTGAAGGGCATAAGCTATGGCATCGTCGCAATTGTTGTCCAGGAGCCATCCAAGGGAAAGCTCTGTGTAAGCCATAGCTCGGAATGCATCATCTCTCTCTGCAAGTGGTTTAGAGTCCTCGACGAGAATTCGCTGCTTGAAATGAGCTCGAGCATACTTGAGGCCCTGAGTTGCGTCACCAAGGCAATGATAACTGCTTGACAGCGACATTGATATGTCAGCATACTGCTCAGCCATCTCGACTTTTCGATTTTCCAGAGTAGCTAGAGCTAGCTCGGCCAGCGATAGAGATTCGTCCCAGTCTCCTCGCTCTTTGAGGTGTCTGGAGGAAATTTGTTAGCACAATGAATTTCGCCGTCGCATTTTGAGGCTCTTACATGCTCGCCCGCGTTACCAATGACATGAATGTGTCTAGCGTGGCAAGTTTGAGTGTGGGTTTGTGAGTGCGGTAGTGTTTTGCAAGCTTCGCCACATGCAACACTACAAGATCAGCTACCTGCCAATCGGAGAGTCGATGACTAAATGCCCAAAACCGTTCTTGTTTCCAGTCGGCGTTCACCAAAGCGACTGCAACTTCAAAAGCATCTCGCAGATCTTTTGGTCCCATGACTTGGCGCGCTACATCTTGGACAACATGATGTATTGACAGAGTCTTGAGTTGTTTGTTGCAGCGTATCAGTGAGGCTTGGCTCAACAGTGGCCTCACTTCATCGTAGCCTTCAACTGAAGGATACACATCCATATTCTGATGCCCTTCCCCATGTCGTAAAACACTTTCGTGAATTGGATCATTGTCAAGAAGGGAAAGCACTTTTAGCAATGCGAATGCTTCAGGAGCCAAGCTCTCCAAAGCCCACACCGTAGTAAGTGTTTGGGCATAAGAACCCTGGTTCATCGACAGTATAGCATCTCCTCGAATGTTGATGTCTTTCTCGTACCGCTCGAGATACTCCTCAAATGTAGAATCTCTCTTTTCGATGACACCTGCTGCGTGGAGAATCGCGATAGGGAAACATTCCAGGCGCTGCGCAAGATGCAAAGCTTCATCGTAGTCTTGTTCCGAGTTGCTCTTGTAGGTTAGGCTCTGAAGCAAGTCGGCGGCGGCTGAATCAGAGAGAGGCGAAACATCCAAGCCCGAATTGGGCGAGAGATAGTGTTTCGCAAACGGATCTCTGCTCGTGTAGAGTACAGAGCCATGCCCTTGAAGTGGTATGTACTCTTTTAGAAGAGTAGCGCTCCCCACGTTGTCAAAAACCATAAGCCAGTTCGCAAAATCTCCGGTCGACTCATCGTCCTCGGTAGTTTCAAGAGGGATTTTGTATGACTTTGACAGCCACCTGAGAACTGCGGACTTGCTAGCCAAGCGATCCTTGGCCTCCTCGGGGGAAAGTAGCTGAAGTTCAACTGCCATTTTTGAAAAGGCATCATCTATCTTAACAGCACTTTCAGCTGGTATGAAAAAAGTTGCGTCGAATGATTTACTTTTCTTCGAAATAACCTAGGTAATTATAGAATAGCCTTAGTAATATTACTCGGATATCCTAAGGTAAATATAGCGGGGTTATAAGGAAGTAATTTGAAATAAGGGAGAAGGAGCTAGGTATTAGACAAATGCTTAAAAAGACCTAATTATATGCAAAATAGCCTCAGCTAATATAACTCGGATATCCTAAGGTAAATATAGCGGGGTAATAAGGAAGTGGTTTGAAATAAGGGAAAAGGAGCTAGGTACTAGATAAATGCTTAAAAAGACCTAACTATATATAAAATAGCCTTAGCTACATCTGCAAAAAAATTTCTATCAAGCATTTTTCAAATTATAATTTATGCGTAT